>OX637464.1:41713812-41973812 GCA_951799995.1 Trifolium subterraneum
GATAGTTATCAACAGTGCGAAGGAGTTTTTCACTCTCTTGTTCTCGCATTGGAAGCGGTGGGATTTTAATGTTCAACCCTATAAGCGGGGAGCTTGGGTGCGTTTGTATGGGATCCCTGTGCACGCTTGGAACGTGAGTTTTTCAAACTCTGCGTTTTTGACTTTGGTAGTTTTCTACGCGCGGACAATTGTTCTGCTGATAAGGACATACTCGACTTTGCCTGAAATCTGATAGCTACGTGCTGGTGGATGGGACGCAGGTTGAGGTTAAGGTGGTGGAGGAATGGGGCTATGCGCTTGGGGAGGATACATGTCTTTTTGAGGAGGAGGTGTCTCAGGCCAACCAGGACGAAGGCCGTTGGGACACGGAAGCAGAAAGGGTTGCTGACACTATGGTTGGGAAATTGGTGGATGTTCTGAAGGACGAAGTAGTTACAGGATGTCCAGCGAAGATGCAGGACATCACTCCTCGTGCTGATGTCGAGGTTAGGAGAGAGGAGGAGGATCATGTGATCCCTACACGAGCTAAAGAAGCAGATGCAACATGTCCCGTTTTGGGTTTGGAAAATCATGCTGGGAGTGCAAAACGTGTTTCGGAGATACGCGGATATCCTCTTGTGATGGGTGACCAGGGAAGTATTTCGATTTATTCTCTAGTCGTTGGTTTGAGGAGCCCTTAAGGTGAAGCCGGGTGGGCGGGTTTATATCCAAGCCCTGTTCGAACCTCAAGAACTAAGTCTTGACCTCCTGGAGTGACTCGTGTTATGCTTTCAGGGCCTTGGAGTTTAGATTGGTTGCATGATCTTAACCAAGGGGACGTGGGGGTGATTTTTTCAGCTCGAAGGAAGCCAAGTGTGGGAGCTCGTGTTGTTGCTGGACAAAAGAAGGGTGGACACGATGACAGGAAGAGGCGAAAAGCTGGGGGGTTTTCGGCACGTGCTTTCAAGCCTTAAAAAAGTAGCAAGACTACCTAGTAAGGATAGTGGTGAGGTACTAAAAATTCTGAAGAAGACTGAGCGTCGACGCAAGGATTGTTTTGGGACTAATCAGTTGAGGGAGGTGAGTAGTAAGTTTCCTCTGGTGTCGCGGCTTCGTCGGCCTCAGTCACTAACGATTGGAAACATTGGGTGGTGATGCAGGGTAATGATAAGGTGGCGGAGGACGATATTTTGGAGGTAGGGAACACTATTGAGGTTACTTTCAAAGGTGATAATGAGAATAGGTTTAGTGTGCTCGCCCGGGCGGGTAAAGTATCAAGGACAGCGTCAGGACAGACGCAGGGAGGAGGGTGTGGTCGATGAAGATTGTTTCTTGGAATATTAGGGGTCTGGGGGGGATGGAGAAGCGTCAGAAGATTAGGAAGTTGGTTGTGAATCAGATTCCTTCTTTGCTTTGTATACAAGAAACTAAGCTGCAGTCTTGTGACACGGGTGTCTGTTCATCTATTTGGGGAAACTCACCCCATGCGTTTTCTTATTGTTCCTCGGTGGGCGCATCGGGGGGTCTGTTAACCTTGTGGGATTCCTCTGTGGTGGATGTCTGGGCGTCTGAAAGCTACGAGTCCGTTTTGTGGTGCCATGATCGCTTCATTAAATCTGGCGAGGAGTTTTTTGTGGCAAATGTTTATGCGCCCTGCGACTTCGGGGCGAAGCAACAACTTTGGGATTCGCTTTTGGTGAGGATTCAGGCGTTGGGGAGGTCTAGGGCGTGCGTTTGTGGGGATTTCAATGTTGTTAGGAGTGTAGAAGAGCGTCGGTCGGCTAGCGGAAGGTCGTAGTCCCTTGACCATATCTCGTTTAATCGTTTTATTGATGACAACAATCTTATTGATCTCCCGCTGTGTGGTCGTAAATTCACTTGGTTCAGAGGGGATGGGATTTCGATGAGTCGCTTGTATAGGTTCTTGCTTTCGGGGGAATGGTGTTTGACTTGGCCAAATTTTACGCAGGTAGCCCGGATGAGAGGGCTATCTGACCACTGCCCCATAGTCCTGGTTGAGAACGAGGAAGAGTAGGGACCTCGTCCTGCGAGGATGTTTAAATGTTGGAAGGATGTCCCTGGTTACAATACTTTTGTGAAGGACAAGTGGAATTTTTACCAGGTTGATGGTTGGGGCGGTTTTGTGCTTAAAGAAAAACTTAGGATGATTAAGATGGCGCTGAAGGATTGGCATAAGACTCATACCTAGAATCTGCCTAGTCGGATTGAGTCTCTACAAGATAGGGTTGCGACTCTTGATGTGAAGGGGGAAGAGATGGACCTCTCTATTGCGGAGGTTATGGAGCTTCATGGTGTTACGTCAGACTTACACTATCTCTCTCTAGGTTGAATGCTAGTATTTGCTGGCAACAGTCTCGGTGGCTTAAGGAAGGGGACGCCAATACTAAATATTTTCACTCTGTCCTCGCTAATCGTCGGAGGGGTAATGCTATTTCGTCCTTGCAAGTGGGTGGGATTACTGTGGAGGGGGTGGCCCCAATCAGGCATGCAGTTGTCTCCCATTTTGCGTCTCACTTCAAGGCTGTAAACATGGAAAGACCGGGGGTTGATTCTCTTTTATTAAATGGATGCCCTCGGCTGAGGCTAGTAGTTTGATCAAATCTTTATCGTTGGAGGAGGTGAAGGCAGTTGTGTGGGACTGCGATAGTTTTAAAAGTCTGGGCCCAGATGGTGTTAATTTTGGTTTCATCGAAGATTTTTGGACTGAGATGCAAGGTGATGTCATACGCTTTATTACGGAGTTTCATCGGAACGGAAGGTTGACTAAGGGTATAAATGCGACCTTCATTGCTTTGATACCCAAAGTCGACAGCCCTCAACGGTTGAATGACTTCCGGCATATCTCCCTTGTTGGTAGTCTTTATAAAATTCTGGCAAAGTTCTTAGCGAACCGGCTACGCCTGGTGATGGGAGGTGTGATCTCAGAGTCTCAGACGACGTTTGTCCGCGATAGGCAAATCCTCGACGGTGTTCTTATTGCGAATGAGGTAGTGGATGAGGCGCGTCGGGCTAAGAAGGAGTTGTTGCTTTTTAAAGTCGATTTTGAGAAGGCTTATGACTCAGTGGATTGGGGTTACCTGGATGTGGTAATGGGGAGAATGGGTTTCCCAACTCTTTGGAGGAAATGGATTAAGGAATGTGTTTGTACGGCTACCGCGTCTGTTTTAGTTAATGGAAGCCCAACTAATGAGTTCCCTCTTAAGAGGGGTTTAAGGCAAGGGGACCCCTTATCTCCGTTCCTTTTCTTGTTGGCGGATAAGGGTCTACATGTATTGATGGAGGCTATGGAGACGCAAAACTTATTTACGGGGTATAGGGTTGGTAACAGTGTCTCGATCTCGGTGTCTCACCTGCAGTTTGCTGATGACACGCTTTTGATGGGGACTAAATGTTGAGAGAATGTCCGAGCTTTGAGGGTTGTGCTTGTTCTTTTTTAGACTATGTCGGGTTTAAAGGTGAATTTTAACAAGAGTTTTTTGGTGGGGGTTAATATCCCTGATTCCTGGTTAGGTGAGGCGGCGTCATCTCTAGGCTGTAGAGTGGGAAAAATTCCTTTCCTTTATCCGGGCCTCCCCATTGGGGGCGACCCTAGGCGTTTGAGTTTTTGGGAACTGGTTCTGACACATTTAAAGAGACGATTATCGGGTTGGAAAAGTCGTTTTCTTTCTTTTGGAGGTCGTTTGGTTTTGTTGAAGTTGAAGGTGCGTGGAGAAAACACAAGAAGGGGGGTTGAATTGTGTTTTGGGTATTTAAAAACTTTTCTAGATATTTAAATCTATCAGAGTCCTTAAGCACAGCGGATTGTTCACACAATTAAACTAATGGCTAAGTGAATGATGAAGGAGTAAATGAGAGAGTGAGAGAGAGAAGAACACACAACAATTTATACTGGTTCCCCTCACAAATTGAGAGTACTCCAGTCCCCTTGTTTCCAAGAGAGTTCACTATAATCACAAAGATTACAATAGATGCTCAAGCACACAAGCTCAAGACTTCCTGCTCTTAGTCACACAAGACATAGAGACTTCCTTGCTCTGATCACACAAGATCAAAGACTTACTTGCTCTGATCACACAAGATCAGAGACTTCCTTGCTCAAGCACACATGCTCAAGACTTCCTGCTCTTAGTCACACAAGACAGAGAGACTTCCTTGCTCTGATCACACAAGATCAGAGAATTCCTTGCTCAAGCACACAGGCTCAAGACTTCATGCTCTAATCACTAAGATTGAGACTTATGTGTTTCTACACTAAGCAGAAGACTTTCTTACTTCTACACTAAGCAGAAGAGCTTCTACGCTAAGCATAAGACTTTGTTGCTTCTACACTAAGCAGAAGACTTACTACTAACTTATAAGCTTAAACTTATTACAAACATAATAACTTCAGAGGCTTAAGCTAGTTTCTATGCTCACTTCATTTGAGAGATATTTTCTATTACAATGCAGATTCTCACTTTCTTCTGAGAGATGTTTTCTAATGAAGATCGCTAGTCATCAATTCTTTCTTTGGCATATTTATATGAGTTGAGAAAGACATTGAGACGTTGGAGAAATTCCCGTTGTAAAATGGACAGCTGTAGTCTTTGAAGATCCGTTGAGTAAAGCCACGTCTTCCTTTGCAGAGAGGCTTCACCTTTACTATTTGTCCAATAGTACAGTTATAAGGTACAATTAGCTCCTAGAGAGAGAGGGATCACATCCTTTGTGACCGTTGCAATTAGTTGACCTTAGAACAAATCATCAGGCTTGATAATTGTAGTTGAAGTAGCCCTTATGATGATTTGGGGAATTCCTTTGCTTCTGATAAACCTTTGATAACTTGGAGTCTGATCGGTCTTGAATGGTTGGCCTCTGATAGTCCTTCGCAATTCAGCTTCTGAACGTTTTCATCCTCTGAATGACTCATGACTAGCAGAGCATCTGAACTCTTGTAGGCATCTGAACATCCTTGAGCTTCTGAACTTCTCTGAGCTTCTGAACTCCTTCAGACGTTCTGATCCTTTTTGAGCTTCTGAACTTTGTTTAGCTCCTGACCACGTTGTAGCTTCTGAACTCTTTCAGAGTGTAATTATTCAGACTTCCATAGGTTTCATCAGAGTCTAAATTAAGTGTGCTCTTGATATAACGTTGAATTCTCCTGCACTTAATTTAAACATTAGTACCATCAATTGTCCATTTAATACTTTGTTATCATCAAAACCTAAGGGTGTGTATTAACACATATTTTGTTCCAACAGAAGTCTGTGCTGACCTCTCTGTCTGTCTATGCTCTTTCCTTCTTCAAGGCTCCCTCAGGTACTATCTCTTCTATTGAATCTATTTTAATTAATTTTTTTTGGGGGGGGGGGGGGGGGGGGGGGGGGGATGTGAGTATTCTAGGAAATTTGCTTGGGTTGACTGGAAAACTATTGGTTACGAAAGGAGTATGAGGGTTAGGCAGCTGAGGGAGTTCAACTTGGCTCTTTTAGCGAAGTGGTGTTGGAGGATGTTAGCGGATATGGAGGGATTATGGTTCCGAGTGTTGGTAGCCAGGTATGAGGAGGAGAGAGGAAGATTATGTGCAGGAGGGTTGCGAGGGTCATCGTGGTGGAGGGAGGTAGAGCTTCTCTGGGATGGTGGCGGTGAGGCTGATGGAGGGTGGTTTGGGAGGCATATCTCGAGACGGGTGAAGGATGAGACTGATACTTTTTTCTGGACTGATCCCTGGGTGGATGAGATCCCTTTGAGAGAGCGGTTTGGGAGGTTGTTTGACTTGGCAGTGAACAAATTGGACTATGTAGCCGATATGTTCCAGTTGGGGTGGGGGATAGGAGGGGATGCCTGGGTGTGGAGGCGACCGTTGCGGGCATGGGAGGAAGAGTTGTTGGGGGAGTGTCAGGCTTTACTTCTTACTATTTCATTGCAGGATCACTCTGTAGACAGATGGTTATGGCAGTCGGACATGGATAGCAGATATACTGTTCGTGATGCGTACCAGCTTTTGACGACTCAGGACGCGGGTCCTTTAGATGCGGTGACAGGCCTCATTTGGCACCCGCAGGTTCCCTTGAAGGTTTCTATTATCGTGTGGCGTCTTTTGCGGGATAGGTTACCTACTAAAGGGAACTTGACCTATCGAGGTGTTCTACCAGTCGGGGATAGCCATTGTGTTTCGGGCTGCGGTGCGGTGGAGTCGGCTCAGCATGTGTTTCTCTCTTGTAGTACGTTTGGCTCTCTATGGTCTCTTGTTAGCTCTTGGGTTGGTTCGGCCTCGGTGACAGCTTAGACTCTATCAGATCACTTTATCCAATTCACGACTTCAGCAGGTGGTACTCGAGCGCGTCGTTCGTTTATGCAGCTCATATGGCCCGTATGCGTGTGGGCTGTGTGGACAGAACGAAATCACAGATTGTTCAGAGGCTAAGCAAATTCTTCACTTCATATGTTGGACAAGATCAAGACTTTTTTCTTTAGGTGGTTGACAGCGAAAAGTTGTACTTTAGCTTTAAACTACCATAGTTGGTGGTCTAGTCCTACGCTTTGTTTGGGCCTGTGATAGCTTGTTGGTTTTGTATGGTGACTCACTTGTAACTTTACTTTGGTTTCCTTGGTACACCTTGTGCTGAGGAGATTCCTTGTTTATAATATATATATCTCATTTTGACTTGTTCAAAAAAAAAAAGTTGATGAAAACGGTGACATGATGGAGAAGTGGAACGGTTAAATTTTGAAGAGATAGAGTGAACAAAAGAGAAAGAGGAGCGTTAGATGAATTGTAATCTACGGTATAGAAAGTTTGCAATACATGATCAAAGCGAGTGAAGTTATAGCTATTATTAAATATATTTTAATAATTAACAAATATTCCAAAATATATGAGAAATAAAATAATGGATTCTCTTTACTCAATGTTGATATGTATGAAGTGGTACCGTTTTGTTTTTTTAAAGGTATGGAGTGGTACCGTTGAGTTTTGAAGAAAATAAAACAAACAACTATTTTTTAAATACAAATAAACATAATTTAATTAATCTAATCTAATGTAATAAAATTGATTACTACTACTATGTTTGTTAATTTGTTTTTATCAATTTTAATAATATTTGAAATTTTGTATCTTTCATTGTAATTTTAACAATATATGCATAAAAATAGGAAAAGAACAAAAAACAATAAAAATTATAGGAAGTTTAGTAAAAATATATAGAAAAAACAAACAATAAAAAGATTATATATGAATCTATACATAAAAATAGGAATCAAACAATGGAAATTTGGTAGTTTTATTTATGTATAAAAAAATATTATGTATATTAAAATTGTTCAATTTTTTTTTAAGATTTTAATATATTCATTGACTTGTTATATTGTTGGTATAATTATACCATTATTTCCGGCGACAATAAATGTTGTTGAGAAAGAAATTAACTTATTACAATGACTTAAATTATTTGTTGTTATATGTATGTTTTTGTCAACAATTTGAATGTTGCTGCAAAATAGTCGCTGGCAAAAATCTTATTTCTTGTAGTTGGTGTGTACATTAAGATAAACTTATTTGTGCTTGCAAGGACAACATGAATAGTTACTCTATTACTCTATTCTTATTATTTACAGCTGCAAGACACATTGCAACAAATCATTAAGCACGTTGCATTTATATACTCAAGGATGGAGAACGTTCTCCAGCGTTTCAGAGAATGGTCTCCCAGATTTTTGCACACAAGTTGCAAACCGATCATAAGTTGTCTTAAACTTTTTTCCACTCAAGGACAACAACTTTACAAGAGTCATATCATCATTAACAACTCATAATAGTTGGCACAGGGAATTAATATCTCTGCTAATCTTGCAGTCCTAATGTCAGAGAACAATGGAAGAGCATTTTGGCAGAAGCACTTAAGTGACAAATTTTCTTGGACTGTTTTGTTTGTTCCACAACAACTGTTTCTACACTCACAATGGTTATGTTTGATGTCCACACACCTAAGGAACATATCCATATATAAATAGCATGTTTGGTTGTAATTGAAGAGCAAGAGTTTCAAGCAAAAAAATATTCATACTTGTTTTATCTCACAAGCAATCAAGCTATTATTTTTCACTCATATCCAAACTCTCTAGAAAAATAGGATCTATATTTCATTGAGTATTTCGAGTGTCATTTATTTATAAGTGCCACTGTTGGAACAAAATATGTGTTAATACACACCCTTAGGTTTTGATGATAACAAAGTATTAAATGGACAATTGATGGTACTAATGTTTAAATTAAGTGCAGGAGAATTCAACGTTTGATCAAGAGCACACTTAATTTAAACTCTGATGAAACCAATGGAAGTCTGAATAATTTGACTCTGAAAGAGTTTAGATGCTACAACGTGGTCAGAAGCTATACAAAGTTCAGAAGCTCAAAGTAGATCAGAACGTCTGAAGCTGTTCAGGAACTCAGAGGAGTTTAGAAGCTCAAGGATGTTCAGAGGCCTACAAGAGTTCAGAGGCTGTCTGCTAGTCATGAGTCATTCAGAGGATGAAGACGTTCAGAAGCTGAATTGCGAAGGACTATCAGAGGCCAACCATTCAAAGACCAATCAGACTCCAAGTTATAAAAGGTTCATCAGAAGCAAAGGAATTCACAGTCATCAGAGGGCTACATCAACTACAACTTATCAAGCCTGATGACTTGTTCTAAGGTCAACTAAATTGCAACGGTCACAAAGGATGTGATCCCTCTCTCTAGGAGCTAGTTGTACCTTATAACTGTACTATTGGACAAACAACAAAGGTGAAGCTTATCTGCAAAGGAAGACGTGGCTTTACTTAACGGATCTTCAAAGTCTACAGCTGTCCAAGTTACAACGGGAATTTCTCCAATGTCTCAATGTCTTTCTCAACTCATATAAATATGCCAAAGAAAGAATTGATGACTAGCGCTCACCATTAGATAAAATCTCTCAGAAGAAAGTGAGAATATGCATTGTAATAGATAATATCTCTCAAATGAAGTGAGCATAGAAACTAGCTTAGAGCCTCTGAAGTTATTATGTTTGTAATAAGTTTTAAGCTCATAAGTTAGTAGTAAGTCTTCTGCTTAGTGTAGGAGCAAGAAAGTCTTCTGCTTAGTGTAGAAGCACGTAAGTCTCAATCTTAGTGATTAGAGCAATGAAGTCTTGAGCCTGAGTGCTTGAGCTAGGAAGCCTCTGATCTTGTGTGATCAGAGCAAGGAAGTCTCTCTGTCTTGTGTGACTTAGAGGAGAAAGTCTCAAGCTTGTGTGCTTGAGCAAGGAAGTCTTTGATCTTGTGTGATCAGAGCAAGGAAGTCTCTATGTCTTGTGTGACTAAGAGCAGGAAGTCTTGAGCTTGTGTGCTTGAGCAACTATTGTAATCCTTGTGATTATAGTGAAACTCTCTTGGAAACAAGGGGACTGGAGTACTCTCAATTTGTGAGGGGAACCAGTATAAATTGTTGTGTGTTCTTCTCTCTCTCACTCTCTCATTTACTCCTTCAGCATTCATAACACCATAAGTTAATTGTGTAAACAATCCGCTGTGCTTTAAAGAGTCTGAAAAGATTTAAATATCTTGGAAAGTTTTTAAATATCCAAAACACAATTCAACCCCCCCCCTTCTTGTGTTTTCTCCACGCACCTTCAATTGGAATCAGAGCTCCGGTTCTGTTGGTAAATCACTTAACCGTGAGACAGTCAAGATCCAAAGGAGAAAACCTCCATGGCTCAAAACATGGATGAGTGGAAGCAGAAGCTATATCAACAAGTTGCTGATCTTAGCAAGAAATTTGAAGATGAACTGAGCTTAAATGAAGATCTGAGCAACAATCAAAATCCTTCCACATCAGGGGCTAATCAAACTTCTAGTATTGATTCTATAGTTACTACTTTTTGCCTCATTAGTGATGATAATGAAAGCATTCAGTGGGCAACAGTAAATGGCTTGTTGGATCAATATGAGGAGTTTAGGATGGAGGTAAATGAGAGTATTGAGAAAATGAACATAAGGTTTCAAGCTATCACAAGCAAGCTTGAAGAGCACAACAACAAACTCAGCAACAAAGAGCTTGTAAGCAAGTTGCTGAGAAGTTTGCCTCTGAACTGGAATGAAATTCCAAATTCTATAGAGGAAATTGAAGACATCAATTCAATGAGTACTGAATCATTGATTGATTTACTCATAGTCCATGAATTGGCTCTGAAGGAAATGCAAGAGTTGAACCGTGAAGAAGTAGAAGCAGCAAGGAAAGGAAAGCAAGCATTGGAACATGAAGATCTTGTTGAAGAACCTGATGAAGAGTATCTTGAAAGGTTTTCAAGAAAAATTCAAAGATGGTACAACTTCAAGGAGAATGGAGGAAGACTGGCTAAAGGAATGACAACATGGGATGTAGTAGACAACTTCTCTGAAGATGAGTCTAAAAGAGCTCCAAGAGCTGAAGGATCAAGTTCTGAAGATGGCTCAGACTCTGAAGACTCAGGTTCTGATGAAAAGTCAGAACCTGAGAGCAAAGAAAGTATTCAGAGAACAATAAATCAGGTATATTCTCGTCTTTCCAAAGCAAAATTGATCAAGCATCTTTATAAGACCTTACTTAAACTCTCTAACAGTCAGCAGAAGTATAAAAAGCTTAAAGCAGACTATGAAAATTTAAGTACGCAAGCAAATCACTCTGAAGGTCTTGTACAAAAAGATTTTATTAAAAACAAAAGACTTTGAGAATGATTATGCTATATGTTACAAACCCCTTGAGCACTCTCTAGTTCTCAAAGAGTACTGTAACATCAATGCTGATCAAAATAAAATTGTTTCCATGCTTTGCAACCTTAAGACCAACAATACTAATGGGATTGGATACTCTAGTAGTAAAACACTAGAGGAACCAAGCTCATCAATTATTGATGGAAGCTTCTCACTTCAAAATCTTTACACTACATTTGTATCTTATAGCACTCAGATGAAACAAATGGAGGATGAAGATTTGGCAACTAACAGTCTAGGACCCTCAAGCAAGTGGGTACCAAGAGACAAAATTGTTTAATTGATTACAGGAGAAACTAAGACTCTGAACCTTCCAATCACATGGATGCATATGACTGTGAATGGAAGAAGAGCAATTGTGCATAGAAGGCACATTCTTGAAGAGTCAGATGGAGAAGAAGATGAAGTGGAGTACATAAGGAGCAGGAGAGAGCATGAAGAATTTGAAGCCTGTATTGAAGATGTCAACAACTCAGTGTGATGGAGTGATTGCTCAGGCTATGACTCTGACTACAATCAAGAAAGCTTCAATGCAAGGTAAGTATGCTTAACTCCTGAATGACATTTCAGAGGAATAACTCTCAAAGGTTTGAAAAATGTCTCCTTAGGATACACAGTGTTCAGTACTAAAAACCTTGAAAAATCCTGTCTGAACATATTTTCTTGTGTCCTGAAAGACTTGTTTTTCAGCCTCTGAAGTTCTTCAGGTTTCAGCATCTGAAGAATCTCAGACTCTGAGAAACGTTTCAACCTCTGAGGGTTAAGCCTCTGAATACAAAATGAATTGGAAACGTTTAAATATTTTTACTAAAACGTTTTGGCGCTAAATAGACAACACGTACACACTGTCTGATTGGTTTAAAACAGTTAATGATGAGTTTGTTTTTTTTTGTTGTGTTTTAATTTGTTTTGCTGCTTTAATCAAAATAACTAAACACTTGCACACTTTACACTATCACATTACTCTCCCTCAAAACGAAAATAAATCTCGTTTCTCTGCAAATAGAAAATTCACAAACCCTAACTTCTGAGATGGAAACCTCTACCTCATCAACCTCTACTGTTTCGCTTTTGTTTCCAAGGGATTTAGCAGTCAATATCATCAACTGCTCTGGGGATTTTAGCAAAGAAAGGTCGCTCGACATGAAAGGAAAATCACTCAACTTGGTTATGGAACAACCAGTTGATTTTGGAGGCCTTAGAGTAAATCAACACAATGTTGAGAAGTTCTTCTCGGACCAAAATGGAGGTGGTAGATACATAAAGATTCTAAATGGTCCAATCTACCCTACGCTAGTTAAAGATTTCTGGGTGAGAAGCAAGGTAGTAACCGTGGAAGACTACAATAGAGAAGTTGGTGTCTTAAGGAATTCAAAACCAGAAAACAAGGACAAGACTCCAGCCGAATTAGGTCTAAGAGAAGTAAAAGAAGAAGAAATTAGGTCAGTAGTGTGTGGCTTTGAAGTAGTTTTGACTCAATCAAATTTGGCCAGTATTCTTCAAATTCCCAATGAAGGAAAATTCAATGCCTTCAGTGCTGTTGAAGCAAAAAACACAGGGTGTCTAAGTGATATGACAAATATGTGTTATGAAGAAGGGAAAACTTGTGAGAGCAACAAAAGTGGTGATTTGAAGACAACTCAGAAACTTTCAGCTAGAATCCTACTAGGATCAATCTTTCCAAGAAGTGGAAGCTTTGATCAACTTTCTTGGGATCATAGATACTTTATCTACTATCTCACTAAAGGGTATCAACTGAATTGGGCTAAGTATGTCTTCAATCACCTGTGTAAAGCTGTTAATGCTACTCAAAAACAATCCAAGCCAAATATTCATGTCATCTATCCAAGAATCCTTAGTGAAATCTTCTATCAATGTGGTGTGGTAGATGTAATTAAAGCTTCTGGACATGACAATCTGATTAGGGAAATCAGAGCCTCTACAATCTCAACTCACACTCTCTCTAACATGAACTTGCTAGCAGGAAAAGAGATGATACCCTCTGATCCTTTTGAACCTCTCTCTCACTCAGAGGACTCAATGATAAAAAGACATAAGATTGATATACCTGTTTTCTCCAATGGTATTGTTAATCAATATGTTCAATTGCTAGAAAGTCAAGGTGAAGGGCTTGA
Source organism: Trifolium subterraneum (assembly GCA_951799995.1). Lineage (NCBI taxonomy): Eukaryota > Viridiplantae > Streptophyta > Magnoliopsida > Fabales > Fabaceae > Trifolium > Trifolium subterraneum. The sequence goes on from OX637464.1 coordinate 41,726,700, forward strand.
GATTGAAGAGGAAGGATTGAAGAAGAAAAGGAAGAGACTGGTGAAGATTAAGAATGAGAAGAATGAAGCTGCAAGGACAGATCGAAAGGGAAGAACTCAAATCAAGACTGATGAATCATCTAGGGAAATGATTCAAGAAGAAGAAAGTGACATTGATGATGAACCTATAAGTGTTAGACTAAAGAGACTTGCTAAGAAGCCAAAGAAGAAAGCTGCTGAAGGCTCAATCTTGAAAGATTCAGGTAATGTGTTACTGTCTGACTCTGCTACTGTAAACACTCAAGACTCTCAACCAAACAAATCTCCAACCAAACACAGTAATTCACCTCTACTATTCCTTGAAGAACACCTAGGAGGTGAACTATCTCATCAACATGTCACCACGACTGTTGTTCAGAACCCTCTGTCAATTTCTGAACAAACTCAGAACCCCACTTCAAACACTACTCAAACAAGTCCTGAAGACAATTTTTCTCTAAGAAAATCTGTATCAGGACCTGTTCATCCAGAACCATTCATACAAACAACCATACAAGCTAAGCCACATACTGCACCTCAACATGATCACTCACATTCTACACCTCAAACAAACCTTGAACACCAAATCAGCTCATATACTAAAGTGACTGCTACTGATTCCCATGAGTCAGTACACACTGAAGTACTCCAACCAAATGAAAACCCAAACCTATTAACCAAAGAACATGTTGACGAAATGATCAAAGAATTAACAAATGTTAAAGCAAGGTCTTTTTGTCAAACTGATCAAACCATACAACCACACATAACCAATCAACATGATTAGTCCGCTGAGAAATTCCAAGCAATTGGGATATCTTCAGTATATGACTGTGCTATAACCCAAAAAGAATCTCAATCAAACTCACCTCAACACACCATCACACCCTCACACTCTGACCCTCCCTCCTCAAACCAATTTCATAAACTCTGATGTCTTGAGTGAATGCAATGGTTTGATAAGACAAATACATGGTCTTTCTGAGATAAGACAAGTTGATATGCCTTCCTCTAACCATATTGCACAATGGGTAAGCTTAACTGAAGAACTGCTAAAGAAGCTGCACTGTCTCCAAGAGGTCAGTATTGAAGAACAAAGGAGGAGTAACAGGGGAAAGAACGCAATGGTGGAAGAGGTCATTCAGATTCACAAGGACATAGAGAGGAATCAACCTGGATCCTCTTCTGTAAGAACAAGTGATGAGCAAAATCTAATGAAAGAGATAACATCACTTGAGGAAAGACTGAATGAGCCTATTGTGGATAATCTAGGAGCAAATCAAGTGCACATCAGAAACCCACTGTATGAGGCTGAAATTGAAGACCTTAGGGCAGAAATGAAAAAGCATGGAGGGCTGATGGAGGTAGTAAATGCCAAACAGAAGGAAATCTTGGGAATCCTAGCTTATCTTTGTAACCAACCCCAATCAACACCCTAGGATCTCCTTGTTAGCTTAAAATAAATATCTTGATTAATATTTTGTTAGGCACATTGATAGAATTAAGATCATATCTCTGTATGCTTCTTTGATTTCTTTGTGCTGATCTGAAATATTTATTCATGTTATGATAATCCAAGTATTGCTATCTTAAAAACCGCTAAAAATTGTTTATCTTTTTAATTAGAGTTAATTTTCTTACAAACAGTTCATTATTTTTAATTTTTGTTTAAATGGTCAATCTTAAGGATTGGATACATAACAAAAGAAGTAATATAATTAAGAAATCAAAACTAAACAGGCCAAAGTAATGAATCTTATTTCATTAAGAACATAAGTTCTGGGTTACAAGACTAAAATTTCTAAGAACTATCTTCTAGTTGCTCTCAAAGGTCATACTTATGGCTACATGCCTACATGACCTTTGTAGAGGGGGAAGGTTGAGCTTTTGGCTGAAGCCATTCAACCCACAGTCTTTCTTGAAGAAAACATTTCTGATGCATCAGTTTGGTTTTCCTCAGGAAGAGACTCATACCCCTCTAGAGCCTCGAACTTCAGTTTGATTTTCTTCAGGAATATATGTCTTCAGAACTTAAAACAGTCAGAGTCCAAAGATTTCTCTTCAGACTCTGAACTGAGTTCTTCTGTGACAGACACTGGCTTTGTTTCCATTGGTTTCTTCTTATATTTTCTCCTATCTTGACTGACTCTCACTGAAACTATTTTCTTCTTCTCTGAGCATTTCATTTTTTCTCTCAAGAGATCTATCAATAACCTAAGATTATTCTGTGTGAGTAAAATGACTAGGTATCTCTCTCCTTTTATAAGCATAATTCAATGACCGAGTATTAAATGTGTTCAACCACTCCTGATTTGACGGCATTGAAAGTTGAATTTCTATTAATTGCTTATATTACCTTTTTGATAATGACAAAAGGGGGAGAAAGAATATTGGTAAATCAATTGTTGGAAGAAGCGAAATTACATGGCTTTTTAGGGCCTTGTAGTGCTTCAGAGAGAGAACATAGGAGAGGGGTCAAAATAGTAGCATGAGGTACATGCTTTGTTATGACAATCTGATCTTTGAGGATTTCAAAATATTGTACTAACAGCTTAAGAGCTCTGAACTGTTTTCAAATTTTTGTTCAGACTCTGAGCTATTTTCTTTGAAAAGCTTTTTTTAAAAAGCTCTGAACTGTTTGAAAATATTTTGAACTCCGAAGCTGTTAATGATAACCATCAGAACCAAGTGTGTATGTAGAAGTCTCTAAGCGCCTCTGATCCTATTTTGTCATTCAATTTAAATATTGCTTCAATTTAAATATTGCTTCATCTTACAACTGCATTAAGGGCTTAATTTTCAAGGAGAATGCATTTATTAATTGAAGTTTATTATTCATAGTTAGTTCTTGAGTAAGGGTGCAACTTTACTCAAAGATTATCACACTATGGAAAGAAGAAGCTTGCAAACCTTGTTCTTTACATAGTGAAATATGAATAATTTAAGTCATATAATAAAGTATTTCTGAAACTGATTAAAATTAACTATGGATACAAAATAGGGGGAGCTTACAAACCTAACCCTATAGGTTATCAAACTTAGGGGGAGCTTGCAAAACTCAGAAGCCTAATGTCAACATAGCTGATTTTTATCAACAACAATTGTATTTAATACTTGTGTTTGTCATCATCAAAAAGGGGGAGATTGTTGGAACAAAATATGTGTTAATACACACCCTTAGGTTTTGATGATAACAAAGTATTAAATAGACAATTGATGGTACTAATGTTTAAATTAAGTGCAGGAGAATTCAACGTTTAATCAAGAGCACACTTAATTTAAACTCTGATGAAACCAATGGAAGTCTGAATAATTTGACTCTGAAAGAGTTCAGATGCTACAACGTGGTCAGAAGCTATACAAAGTTCAGAAGCTCAAAGTAGATCAGAACGCCTGAAGCTGTTCAGGAACTCAGAGGAGTTTAGAAGCTCAAGGATGTTCAGAGGCCTACAAGAGTTCAGAGGATGAAGAGGTTCAGAAGCTGAATTGCGAAGGACTATCAGAGGCCAACCATTCAAAGACCAATCAGACTCCAAGTTATAAAAGGTTCATCAGAAGCAAAGGAATTCCCAGTCATCAGAGGGCTACATCAACTACAACTTATCAAGCCTGATGACTTGTTCTAAGGTCAACTAAATTGCAACGGTCACAAAGGATGTAATCCCTCTCTCTAGGAGCTAGTTGTACCTTATAACTGTACTATTGGACAAACAGCAAAGGTGAAGCTTCTCTGCAAAGGAAGACGTGGCTTTACTCAACGGATCTTCAAAGTCTACAGCTGTCCAAGTTACAATAGGAATTTCTCCAATGTCTCAACTCATATAAATATGCCAAAGAAAGAATTGATGACTAGCGCTCACCATTAGATAAAATCTCTCAGAAGAAAGTGAGAATATGCATTGTAATAGATAATATCTCTCAAATGAAGTGAGCACAGAAACTAGCTTAGAGCCTCTGAAGTTATTATGTTTGTAATAAGTTTTAAGCTCATAAGTTAGTAGTAAGTCTTCTGCTTAGTGTAGGAGCAAGAAAGTCTTATGCTTAGTGTAGAAGCACGTAAGTCTCAATCTTAGTGATTAGAGCAATGAAGTCTTGAGTCTGAGTGCTTGAGCAAGGAAGCCTCTGATCTTCTTTGATCAGAGCAAGGAAGTCTCTCTGTCTTGTGTGACTTAGAGCAGGAAGTCTCAAGCTTGTGTGCTTGAGCAAGGAAGTCTTTGATCTTGTGTGATCAGAGCAAGGAAGTCTCTATGTCTTGTGTGACTAAGAGCAGGAAGTCTTGAGCTTGTGTGCTTGAGCAACTATTGTAATCCTTGTGATTATAGTGAAACTCTCTTGGAAACAAGGGGACTGGAGTACTCTCAATTTGTGAGGGGAACCAGTATAAATTGTTGTGTGTTCTTCTCTCTCTCACTCTCTCATTTACTCCTTCAGCATTCATAACGCCATAAGTTAATTGTGTAAACAATCCGCTGTGCTTTAAAGAGTCTGAAAAGATTTAAATATCTTGGAAAGTTTTTAAATATCCAAAACACAATTCAACCCCCCCTTCTTGTGTTTTCTCCACGCACCTTCAGCCACAACTAGTTGTGTTTGTTTAAGCTTAGATCCAAAACCCTTTACAAATCATTTGTAAGATCTCACTAAAGTCAATTTGTGATAATTGTTTGACGGTACCTTGACAAGTCAAGTTGAGACTAAAGTAGATAGGTTCTTGATAGTTGGAAGAATATTCATTTTGGATTAGATCATAGGAGAACTTTGATCTTGGTTTTGTTAAACTTAAGTTTTCTTTAAACCTAGAATCAATCATGTTAATCATCAAGAAATAACTTAGTCATAATCATAAGCGGAAGCGTACCTGAATTTGCGATAGACAATGGATTGAAGGTCACCGGGTATGTGATCTTCCAACTATAGAGTTCTTTACCGGCTCCTTGAATTTCCTCTGATGGGGATGAAGAGAAAACCTTATGAGCCGCCGTTTTCACGTTAGTCTACAATTGGGGACCATAACCCCTATAAATAACCTTAGGGTTATTTCTTAGTTTTCAATATTCTAATTTGGCCCCTCATCAAAGTAGATATTGACTTATCGTATCTACACAGTAATTACCTTTCATGATATTTATGCTTTTAGCCATATGCTTATTATTAATTAGACCACTGCAGCTTTGGCTAATTACATAATGGCTCTAACATATGTAATATTACATTTGTGACCCAAAAATCCTAACAATCTCTCACTGGTCACATATGTAATTATACCCTTGTGTTAGACTTTATGAGCTCAAAATTCGCCATTATATTCCTTAAGCATATCCAAATTATCTCGTCCATTAGTCATGCCAATATATAGAACCAAGGTGATTTTCGTTATATTAATTATAACTAAACTCATCAATGATCACCAATAGGGACACAACTAAATGACATAGATCCATCATGAAATGTGTAGCATGAAAATCACACGAAGTTGGTCTGTACATGTCAATTTTCAACTGGTCCTCCTTAATCCTTAGTGAGATCAAACGTTAACCAAAGTCAGAGTGTAAAAATACCAAAACTTTATTTCTGCAGAAAATATTCTTAAGTCTTACTTGAACTGAAATATGTCTATACCATTAGAGCATTAAAAATAACAAACTCCCACTAGAACTGAATATCACTTAATGACTTGACACCCATACGAGCAATATGCTCATGAAGCCTTTTGGGTGTAAAACTTTAGTAAGCGGATCCGCAAATATGGAGTTTTTACTGATATGCTCTATAGACAACCGTTCACTCTGAACTTAATCTTTAACAACAAGGAACTAGATATCTATATGCTTGAATTCTTCGAGTTCCTGTTGTTACTAAAAATAGAACTACTAATTTATTGTCACAAATAACTTTAGTGGTATTTTAATGCCTTATCCACTATGTGCAGCCTCGTGACCAAGTTCTATAATTGGATGCCTCATAATAAGTTACCTTTGCATCCAACAAAATTGGAGTCAGTATACCAAATGATCTCAAGCTGATCTGACCTCCAATATATGAGCATGTGTTCTTTAGTTCTCTTTAAGTACTGTATGATCCGTTTGGCTGCTTTCAAATGGTCTAATCTTAAATCACTTAAATACTTTACGTACATCTCAGAAATATACGCAATAACCAAACACGTACAATCTGGACTTACATTAGAGTTATTCATAGGGCACTGATTGAGACTAAACTTGTCTCCCTTAGCCACATGATTATCATATGGTTTACTTCCTTGTCATCGACATATAAAAACAATAAAATATATTTGCTCCCACAGAACTCATAGTATATACAATCATCAACCAAATTCACCTCAAAGCCAAACGAGATGATCACTTGAAAACTTTTGAAATACCATAGTTAAGATGCTTGCTTAAGTTCATAGATGGATTTCTCAAATTTGCAAACCATATACTTTGAATCTTTTGAAATAAAAGTTTCCAGTTGCACCTTATACATTGTTTCATCAATGTTACCATTTAGAAACGTTGTCTTTATATCCATCATATGTAGCTCAAGTTCTAAATGTGTCACCAATGCCATTATGATCCTAAAAGAGTCTTTCAAATAAACCACAAAGAAAGTCTCTTTATAATCAATGCCTTCTTTATGTGTTAATCCCTTTGTGACAAGACGAGTTTTTTACCTCTCCATACTGCCTTTTGAATCCCTCTTGTTGGTCTTGAATTTTTATTTAAGACCAATGAGTTTCGCACCTTATGGAAATGAGAAAAGATCCCAAATGTCATTGTCATTTATGGACTCTATCACTTTATTCATGGCATCAATCCACCTTTGAGAGTTAGAACTTTTCATTGTGTGATGAAATATGATCAAATCATCATCCATCATTCCAATGTTAACCTCATGTCCCTGAAGAGATACAATATAGTCATATGGTATTGTATTTCTATTTTTCTCTCATGGATCTCCTGAAAGACATATGTTTTTGAGGTGTAAGAATTTGTTCTTCTGAAACAATTTCTTGTATGGGGAGTTAATAACCATATCTCCCCCTGCAAACTCGACATCCTCAAAGAACGGTCATTTCATGATTCAAAAAGTCAAACTTAATTGTGGGATCATAAAACCTGTACCCTAGATCCTTTAAAGTATCCCAGAAAATAGCAACTTACGGTCCTGAAGTTCAGTTTATTTTCATTTGACTTATAAGGCCCTGTTTTTAACTGAACAACCTCAAACTTGCAAATGCTTTATACAAGACTTTTGTCTATCCAAAGTTTGTAAGGAGGTTTTGTAGTTGCTATAGTTGGAACCCCATTAAGGACATATGTTGCAGTTTTAATTGAGAAAAAAAAAATATATTGGACGTTGTTCACCTGAATTGTTAAATTTACCATTGTATTCACCACCATGGTTAAATTTAACACTTTTGATTCTTTAGTCGAGTTGATTCTCAACTCCAGCCTTAAAAAAATTGAACACGCCCAGTTGACTTTATTGTTTCATGAGTGAGATCATGATGTCATATAGAAAATTGTCTATGAACGTTATAAATATTGTTTACCATTCCAAAAAAAACATAAAGAATAGTACACAAATTCCAATATTAATAAGTTCAAGGACATCTGAAGTCTTATTGGCCTCATATCTCCTTTAATGGTTTGTTTTCCCTTTTATATAAAATATGAGCTGAGATTTCATTTGACACAAGTCTCTCTATTCTCCGTTTGGAGATGTCACCCAATATCTTGAGTCAAAATGTACCTTAATTCTCATTGCTCAACCAAATAAAACAATTGTGTCAAATCAAATAGAGATTATTGTAACCTGACAAATAACCGGAAACAACTAATTTTGAATTTTGAAACAATTTTCATTCCCAAATAAATAAGAAAAAACCAAATAGGTTCAAAACAAAATAGGAATTAAATTTCATTTGAAAGACAATATGAAAATAGTTTCATCAAAGTCCAAATAAAATTTGGTCTTTATCAATAATCTAAATTTTTCAATTGCCTCAACTTGAACTGTTTTGTTGTTAACCACATATAGATGTATCTTTCACTATCATTTAGTTGCCGACAATTCATAAAACCTTATATAGGCACACTGTTGTTAGTTGTGGCACCGGAATCTATCCAACACACATGTCTACATACCAAAGTTAAATCAACCTTAAAACAAACCAAATTAAGAAATATACCTTCCCTCTTCTTTTTAGAGGTACTTTCATCCATACGAAGTGAGGGAGAATCAGTCCCTAACGCAACGTCGAGATCCACACTTCAAGAACTATCAAAAGATTCACTTTCTAGAACTTGAAGTTTGAGCCATTTAACTAAATTGACATTGAAAGTAAACTTCAACATGTCATACATAACCGAAAAGAGAACGAAAATCAAGCAAAACATGCTTAAATAAGCCTCAAAATAAAAGTAATTTTAAATTCAAATAAAGGTAAATCCCATCGCAAGATATCGAGAATCCATTAACATTCGATCTTTGGACAAAATATTAACTTTTCAGTGATACCTTGGCGTAGTAATCAAACACTGATAATAAAAACATGTCGAATAATTTTTTTCCTTTAGGCCAATTTATTATTCACACGTAAAACCGAATAATTATCACGCGTTTATCACCACATGTGCACTTATAATTCTGTAAAATAGTTACCTTCCTTTGGGCCGGTTAAATATTCACATAAGTTACAAGTACACAACCTTTTATATTTCAAAATAAATTAATCTCCACAAAAGAGGTTACTTTAGTAACATTATGTTTCAATCGACTTATTTCAAAATATATAACTTAAACCGTACAATATATTTGAATTTAAATTAGTTAACCAAATTTGTATCCAAAGTTGTAAGTAGAACATAATTTGCAATTTCCATAGTAGTACTTAAGTCTTGTTCCAATTCCTTTACATCTACAAAAATTGAACAAGATTTCTGTATGGCACTTAAAGAAAAAATTGAAACCCATAATTATAGAAAAATCAAAATTGCTGAATTGAAACCAAATGACATTATATATGGGATCAATTTGAAGCCAAAGAAAATTGCAGCATATATGAAACAAAACAAAAGAATACATTAACTTGAACTCTATTTGTTTTATTCTGCAAAACTTTAAAAAAAAAGATGTTTGCACTGCCATCTATGAAGCACGAACTCCGACACGGACACCGCGGCACCACACGGACACCGCGACACCGCTAATGTAAACATTATAGGACACCGACACCGCTATATATTTATAAAAAATATAAATTAAGAATAAAAATATATACATGTAAATCTAATTTGAGCAAGTTATTTCTCAAAAAAGTTTTATAACAAGATATGATAGTATTTTATCTTTATTTATTCACCTACTATCGATAAAACTAAAAATATTGTAATCAAAATGTAATGCCTTCAATCTCTCATTGATCAATATTGTTGTTTCGACACATATTTGACTCTTGTAGATATGTCTGATATGTGCCTAAGGAGAGTATAAGTAAAGAAAAAATAATTTTTTTTGGGACACTTGTCCGACACGTGTCGTACGAGTGTCTTACAGGTGTCGGACACCGATCAAAGGAGTGTCAAAGTAAAGGAAAAATTGAATTTTTTCCGACACCGGTATGAGCTATCCGACACGTGTCGTAGGAGTGTCATACGAGTATCGGACACCGACACGTGTCGGACACCGCGACACGCCTAATCATAAAGATGTCCGTGCTTCATAGACTGCCATACATGACCGAATCATTATAAAATAAAATTATTATCACACTGAAATAACTGAAACCACAAAGCCTTAACCTTAGAAAAAAATTAATTAATTGAAACTATAAAGTTACTGAACCGGAAAGTTTAACAAGATCTTAAATTTGAGACCAATATAAAAATTACCCAAAAACAAATCAAACAAAATAAATCCTTAATTAACCACCGAATTTTTCTTAGTCAAAACCTAAATTCAATAATCTAGATTGAGACCAGACGGTGTGAACTAAACCAAAAAATTACCTAATCAAAATTTATAACCAAAGTTGTAAGCAGAACCACAAAACTTTTCATTTTCCATAACCCATGAATTATCTGCTAACTGAATTTTCAAGACATAAGAATGAAATATGCAGAAACACCAGATTCGTAGGGCAGCTGTTTATATATCTCAATGTTACATAACACATATGGACAAATCAAATATCACATAAAATTAATTAAGTGAGGGAAAATTATTATGATATGCATAAATTATTATCATATCAAGTGACAGGTTTGTATAATTTTCAATAATTGAATTCATTGTACTCATAACAATTGAAACCGAAACTGATAACATTAGTATGCAGCGTAATTTCTAAGATAGAAAATTGAAACTAGAACTCAAATAAACAAAATCATAGTTATCTCATGATTTTGTAATCGAAAAAGAAACCAAAACTGTACACAAAATTGGAACAAAATACATGCCAATAAAACCAAATAGGCATGAAATGTTATTTTCTTAATGATAAATATGATTGGCTCTGATACCACTTGTTAAATTTTCTTTAAACCTAGAATCAATTATGTTAATCATTAAAAAATAACTTAGTCATAATCATAAGCGGAAGCGTACCTAAATTTGCGATAGACAATGGATTGAAGGTCACCGGGTATGTGATCTTCCAACTATAGAGTTCTTTACCGGCTCCTTTAATCTCCTCGATGATGGGGATGAAGAGAAAACCTTATGAGCCGCCGTTTTCACGTTAGTCTACAATTGGGGACCATAACCCCTATAAATAACCTTAGGGTTATTTCTTAGTTTTCAATATTCTAATTTGGCCCCTCAGATATTGACTTATCGTATCTACACAGTAATTACCTTTCATGATATTTATGCTTTTAGCCATAGACTTATTATTAATTAGACCACTGCAGCTTTGATTAATTACATAATGGCTCTAACATATGTAATATTACATTTGTGACCCAAAAATCCTAACAGGTCTAGATAAAATAAAGTATTGTAATCTTGGTCTAGATTATAGTGGATAAACTCACGCAAGTGGGCACTGAACGTAACCCATACTTTAAGGGGTAAACCATGATAAGTTTTTTGTGTTTGATTATCTCTTTCCTTACTCTTTTCTTTGTGCAAACATTTTTCACACAAATCACTTTTCATTTATATTTGTTTTTGCTGAGCACGTTCTCAGAACATTCTAACAGTTTGATTTTGAAGTTTGTTAGTTCTTAACATAACTTAAATTGCAGTTACATTTTTAAAGGGTTACAATTTTTTTTTGAATCACTAAAGGGTTACAATTTAAACCTCCTTTATTGTGACAAACCTTGTTCTTTCAATTATAGTGTGGAGAAAATACGATCCTATAATAATTATCCGATGGCCTTGTATTATTCTTTTAATTGATATCTTTCCCAACATCTTTCTCTCACGATGAAGGAGACAAAGAATGCAAAGATGGAGAGATTGAATTCATTAATGATAAAAGAATAAACAAGGAGGGATTAATTGATGGAAGTCCTATGTGTTACTCTTTATTTCTTAAACGATCTAAGCCTTTTAATCATTTTAGTAAATTCAATAGTTTATTTTCAGTAATTCACAAGTGAGGGACTTAATGACTTTTGATCTACTCTATTAATATGAATGAATAAATATTATTTATTTTTAGTCAAAAAAAAAGGTGAAGGACTTAACGACTCACTCACCCTAAAAACCACCCTCTATTTACTATGAAATTGTGATACTGTGATTGTCTGTTGCATTGCTTTCAAGGACAATCTCAACTGTAAAAACATAATCACACGACCTTGATTAATCTAAAATAGTTTAATTAACATTTCACAATGTCAATCTTAATCATTGATTTTTAATCAGTCGTTAACGGTTGTGGATGTTGAGATATCATGCGATGCAATTTTTATTTCGTACTAGTATTTTAAAAGGCACGTGTATATTAGAGTATCACACCGTTTGTCATCCTTCTATTTTTTTAAAGGAAAAAAAAAAAGAGGCATGAGAAATGAGGAATAATTAGATGATGATATGATACAATAGGAAACAATAGCATATTCGAATATTCATATATTTATAGCTATATTCCAAAAACAAAAACTTGCAGCAAAATCCAAGTATCGAACTTTATTGATATATTTTCTTTAAAAGTCATTTTTTTTTCTCTTTAGTCTTGCATAAAAAAATTGGAAATAAATATAAAATTTAGTTTGCATACACTGTGTAAGAACAAAGAAAGAACATTGACTAAAAGTGTAACATTTAAATAAATTTGAAACAATATGAATATATTTTGCAATTTTTTTTGTTTTTTCACCACCAGTTCAATCTAGTTTTGGAGTTAGTTATGACATCAAGTGGTTTCAACTTCCTTCCGATCGTAGTTGCGGGGATCCAACTGTGATCATCTCTACCAAGTTTAACGCCAATCACTACTGAACTAACTAACGATTGATAGAGATTCTGGGTTGATCCTCAGCTCTTGTAAACAAAAAAAAAATACTAAGTTGCCTTTTGAAGTAAATAAGTGTTCGATCTCGAGTTGGAATCCCAATTCTACCTATAAAATATAATATTTCTATCAATTAAGTTATGCTCATGGTAACCAAATCAATACTAATAAGTTAATGTATATAAATTATAATAAATCTTAATTCACATTTTATTTTCATAAAATTTTGAGCAATTTACAAATTTTTTTTTTTTTTTTACATTTTACAAATTTTAACTATTTATATCTTAATTTTTTTCCTTAAAAGAATCTTAATTATATTTTATTAACAAACTCAATTATTTTGAAAATGGTAGCATTTGTTTTCAATTTTCTATTGATATTTTGAAAAGAGTTTGATTTTGATACATTGTTGATATACATTTTTATTCTATTAACAAATCACAATCAATTATTTGTGTGATTTTAAATTTAACTATAATTATAATTAAATATTTTTATTAAAAGTTCAAATATTTTTAACTATCAAACAATTGCAATTGATTAAACACTATAACATATATTTACAATATCAATACATAAAAATTAATTATTTTTCAAAATAATTAAAAAAATTCTACGAACAAATAATAAATTAATCCAAATAAAAGAGATTTAAGCCCTTTAAATACTTAATTAGAAATTCAATTCTGACTCTTTAATATAAAAATATCGATTAAAAGGTAAAAATTCCTCATTTTTGAAGGAAATTCCTCATGTATGCTCCATAAATTATTTGATGGAGATGATACAAATTTTGTATCTATAAAATATCTTGCTAACCGATTGTTAGTTGATTCAGTGATGATTGACGCTAAATTTAGTAAGAAGGACCATAATTTGATTCTCCGTAACTGTGATCAAGAAGAGACTGAAACTACTTAATACTAAAACTGACCTCTGAAACAAATTAAATTGGTGGTGAAAAAAAAAAAAAAGAATATCATGGCAACAACCAAATGTTTGTTGGTTCAGTGATTATTGACACTGAACTTAATGGAGAAGATCAGAGTGGACTGAAACTACTTAATGTCATAATTGACTCTGAACCAAATTAAACGGTTAATAGGCCGAATATTAGTTGTGAAAAAGAAAAAATATCCGGAAAAAAGTAAATAGTTAACTATACTTGACTAAAAAGAAAAGAAAATTACAATTTAGGCATTTTAACGTCCCTTTTTTTCTCCGTCTCGTCACTCTTCTTCGCGAAAGTTCTTTTCCTTTTATATACTTTTAAAAAAAAATCACATTAAAAAAATAATAAAAAAATAAAATATCGTCTCCAATAAACCCCAAAAAAAAACTGTATTTATATGAAACAAACCAAACACAGCACAACATAACACAATTCAAAAGGCAAAGAGGTTTGGTCGTGTTAGGTTACCTCTGTGACATTTGTGCAGTTAGTTGCGCCTCACACACACAAATCGTTAGGTTTGTCCTTTTTTCTCTATGTTGTCTCAGATTTCTATGCTCCAATCCCATCTTTCGAATTTGTTTGTTTATTTTTTTTATCAAATCATAGATTTAAGATTCATATCACTAATAATCATTGTTTTTTTTTATTAATTTTAATTCTTAGATTTGAGTTTGTGAACTACACGAGATCCAAATTAACTTGTTTAATTTAATTTATTCATTCATTAATATTCATATATATATGCCTAGATATTATCACCATACATAATCACTATATGATGAGATTTGTTGTTGATTAGTTTGTAAAGATTGAGTTTTTATTGTTGTTATTGAATCAGAATCTGTTATAGAAAAGAAAAACAAAGATGGGTAGCTCAGGTTTCTCATGGAAATTACCTGATCATCCTAAGCTTCCAAAGGGAAAGACAATTGCTGTTATTGTTTTGGATGGATGGGGTGAGGCTAACCCTAATGAATATAACTGTATTCACAACGCCGAAACACCTACCATGGATTCACTTAAAAAGGTATAATAATTATTAATTATACATTCATTTTTTGGAATTTGGATTTAATATGGTTTAGATCTATTGCTGTTTTCGGTTTTCATTGAAAATTATATAATGAATGATGATTCTTCTTTTTTATGTTGTAGGGTGCTCCTGAACATTGGAGATTGGTTAGGGCTCATGGTAAAGCAGTAGGACTTCCAACAGAAGATGACATGGGAAATAGTGAAGTTGGTCATAATGCACTCGGTGCCGGTCGCATCTTTGCTCAAGGGTAAATTTAAATATCCTTGTAATCTCAATCTGTTTGGTTTGGTTCCGTACGTATGTTGCTACCAATACTAGTTATTTAGTTGTAGTAGAAGTAGTAATCATATCATATACTAATGTTAATATATAACAAGTTAATTGCTCATGTTTGTGCTTAATTTAATTTAAGGATGCAACAATATAATCAACAATATAATGTTTTTTGTTTGCAAAAAATGAAGGAGAATGTTTTTTGATTTATTCGATGCTTGTTAAATTATGTAACTGGTGTGGTGTTTCTTGATTTACAATTAACATAATTTGTGAACCAATCTTTTTTTTGTAAACATTTGGATTTGTTTGTGCCTATTCTTTTATGTTTTGGATTGCGGCATAAAAGTCTTGCTATGTCTTGTTCTGTGATCCACCTTATTTCTTGAAATACCTAAATGGGATCAGTAGATATAAATTTGCACCTTGCTCATGTCTAGTTCAGTTTTTCGATTCAATACAATAATTAACATCTTCGTGGCTTTGCCTTACCGTGCATCTTATTTATCCCATAATTGCGTTCTTATATTTTTGATGGACAATGTTTTGTAACTTGATGTCAACGAATTTCTTTAGTGGTATTAGGATTGGTTGTTGCACGCTTAACATCTTGAAATGTTTCTCTGATTCTTTGCTATTGTGATGGTTTGTGTTTGTTTATTTTAGTGCAAAGCTTGTTGACCTTGCTCTAGAATCTGGAAAGATTTTTGAAGGTGATGGTTTCAATTACATCAAGGAAAGTTTTGAAACTGGCACATTGCATCTCATTGGACTACTGAGTGATGGTGGAGTTCACTCCAGACTTGATCAAGTGCAGGTGATTTTATGCGTTCGAACATTTGTGTCCTCACTGTTCACATCTGCAAAGTTTATGCCTCTTAGTTCTAACTAACTATTTTTTTGTACAGTTGTTGCTAAAAGGAGTTAGTGAGCGAGGTGTTAAAAGAATCCGTCTCCATGTTCTTACCGATGGTCGTGATGTTTTGGATGGCTCAAGTGTGGCTTTTGTTGAAACCCTTGAAAATGATCTTGCAAAATTGCGTGAGAAAGGTATTGATGCAAAGATTGCATCAGGTGGAGGTCGGATGAATGTCACAATGGATCGTTATGAGGTATTGTATAGCAATTATCCACCGTTTCTTTTAAAATGTTAAAAAATTCTATACATCCCCTGTTACATTTCTGTTTAGATATATATTATATATGAATATATATATGAATATGAATAATGTAAACGATTTCAAAACAACCTGCAGAATGACTGGAGTGTTGTGAAACGAGGATGGGATGCTCAAGTTCTTGGTGAAGCACCATTTAAGTTTACAAGTGCTCTAGAGGCTGTCAAGACACTGAGGGCAGCACCAAAGGCCAATGACCAGTATCTTCCTCCTTTTGTTATTGTTGATGAGAGTGGAAAAGCTGTTGGTCCAATAGTTGATGGCGATGCTGTTGTTACATTTAACTTCCGGGCAGATCGTATGACTATGCTTGCTAAGGCTCTTGAGTATGAAAAGTTTGACAATTTTGATAGAGTACGCGTCCCTAAAATCCGTTATGCTGGTATGCTTGAATATGATGGTGAATTGAAGCTTCCACGCCATTATCTTGTTTCTCCACCAGAGATTGATAGGACTTCTGGTGAATATTTGGTGCATAACGGTGTTCGCACTTTTGCTTGCAGGTGAGTTATGAATTATTTAATCTTTGCTAGTTTTCTCTTGATGTTGGAATAATTACACGTGAATCCTTTATCTTGCTACATGCCTAATCTATTCTTGATTGTGAAATTGAAATAGCTACGTAGTCACTAATGAATTTCTTCTTCAACAGCGAGACTGTTAAATTTGGTCATGTCACATTTTTCTGGAATGGAAACCGGTCTGGATATTTTAATGCGGATTTGGAGCAGTATGTTGAGATTCCAAGTGACTCTGGGATTACATTCAATGAACAACCAAAAATGAAGGCAGTGGAGATTGCTGAGAAGGCAAAGGAAGCAATTCTTAGCGGGAAATTTGATCAGGTAGTTAAATGAATTATCAGGTGATTTTGAGATTCACGGTTTAATTAATTAAATTAAACATTTAGTTGATATTTATTTTGTCTGTCATGTAGATCCGTGTTAACCTACCAAACGGTGACATGGTGGGGCACACAGGTGACATTGAAGCAACAATTGTGGCTTGTAAGGCAGCTGATGAAGCTGTTAAGGTAAAAAACGGCGTTGTGATCTAAAATATTTCAATCCTTTCATCATATGTTATTGCTATTAATATGTGAAGGCTAACTAGCTACTCATTGTATTAATACTGTGTATTTATTTATATACGTAATTGCAGATTATTCTCGATGCAATTCAGCAAGTAGGTGGAATTTATGTTGTCACTGCTGACCATGGGAATGCAGAAGATATGGTCAAGAGAGACAAGGCTGGAAAACCTTTACTAAAGGATGGAAAAGTCCAGATTCTTACTTCTCATACTCTTGAGCCAGTAAGTTTTACTACCAAAATATATACTCAATCATCGATTGATGAGAACTTTACATGAATTATTTAAGTCTCATGTGGCTCCACTACATATATTGCCTAAATAGAGCTTACAAAACCTCTAAAAAAAAAAAGAGCTTACAAAACCTAAATAATCCTCACTTTACGAACTTGTCTTGTGGAGCCTATGTTTGGTATCACGATAGATATGTCAGTATCACTGTGATTCACCACGTTTTTCCAAAAGTTACACTCTGTAGCTTTTGTAAAATCATGGTGGATCACCGTGATTCTTGCGTACCCACCATGGTGTGCAGAATCTAAGACGGGGTTTTTTCTTAACGTATACTCGTCTAGTCATCTATATACAAGAAGCTCAAGTTTTTAGTTCTAAAAATCTTGTACTTTTGTTTTATTTGTTAAGGTACCAATTGCCATTGGAGGTCCTGGATTGGCTCCTGGTGTGAGATTCCGCAACGATGTTCCCACCGGTGGGTTGGCCAACGTAGCTGCAACTGTGATGAATCTTCATGGATTTGAGGCTCCTAGTGACTATGAGACAACTCTCATAGAAGTAGTTGATAAATGAGGAACCAATATATGGTGAATTACAATTTTCAGCAAACTTCAAATAATTTTGTACTTTCCATTCCTCCACACATGTTTGTGGACTTTTGTTCTTATGAAATGGCTGTATCAGTCTGCGGTTGACAGAACATTATACTAGTTAACTACACTTTTGAATGGGATTTTTTGTTTTCAACTTTAATTGTGCTGAATAAGAATCAGATTAGCATTGTTAACCTAGTAATCTTCAGTAAAATACTTGTAGTCATTGTGGCTACATATATATATATATATATCGACCGTTGAAAAAAGAATATGTTTTGGTCAAAAAAGAAGTTAGAATAAGATTCTTCTATTTTAGTCATGTTTGTCAACTGTGGTGTCTGGCTGGAATACTATGTTTTGGTTGTCTTTTCATTTATATAAGTAGGCATATTATTGTCCGTTGTTATCTTAATTGATGCTTTGGAAAATGACATCTTGTTTGAGGAGACACTTGCTTAGGCACAAGTTAATAAGCACAACATTTAGGCACACACAAAAGTCAAAAAAATTAAGCTATAAATAAAAAGTTAAAATTATAAATCATGAAACAGTTGAATAAACAAAATAAAATCAGAAAAAATGTAAACTATAGTATAGTTGTAAATGAAATCAGAAGCGTTGTCTTACCTTGTACTTGTAGGTTTTCTTCTTGTCACACTCGCTGAGAAACTCTCTTTATTCCAAAGGAAAATGCTCCTTTTATATTCATATAGGAGTATATATATATATAGTAGTATTCAATAGTACTAGTTGACGATACAATTGTTTTGGAAAACTGAAGCGTCTCATCGCTGTATTATTTCTTCTCCTCTTCAACATTTTCCAAGGGTAGCTAATTATTGCTTTTTTTGAAAATAGTGTAAGTGCTCCGTCATTCTCATATTATAAGAAGAAAAAAAAAACTACTTTGTCTGTCCCAAAATATAAACAAAAATGAGTCAAAGAAATTTGATGTATTTAGTTAAAGATTTGAACCAAATACATTCATTCATTTTTGTTGACCAACTTTTACTTATATTTTGGGATGGAGGGAGTACTTTTTCTTGTTCCAAATAATAAAGAAAAAAAAATCAACTTTTACTATTTTTAAGATTTACTTTTACTTATTCATAAAATTTACTCTCTTTCTTCTTTTCTCATCATCAATAACCAATCAAAATTATTTTTACATCTTCCAATGAAACTTATTTCAAGAAAAACACAAAATCTCATACTTCAAACTATCACATTTTACTTTTCTTAATAATTGTGAAATTGTTTTTTTTGCTTATATTATAGGACGGATGGAGTATATTTTGAAAACGTATTGGCTATGTTTGGTAAAAATAGCAGTTAGCTGATAGCTTATAGCTGATAAGTTAAAATTAGCGGTTCAATAGTTTATAGATGTAAAATGACATAAAAGAACATTTTTAATTAATAATAAAATTTATATTTAAGATGTAGTAATTTAAATTCATTAATGTAATTTGTCAAAAACAATTTCATTAATGTAATATAACTTTTATATACTATTATTAAATTAATTTTTATATAATATTATATTTTTTATTTTAATGTAATATATCAGTTATAATCGTTATCAAACAGAGTTTTTAGCTTATAAGCAGCTAAAAGCTATAAGCTAACTTTTTGGACTTCCCAAACAGAATCATTGTACATGTAGATAGTAGTATTACATGTGCTCCCAGTTTCTAGTTTCTTTTTACTCTCTTCTATCTCAAAATATAAGAACTCATTGACCATTGCACGTATGCCAATTTATTTCTTAAATTTATTATTCCTTTCATCTCACGATGAGTGAGTTAGTTCATAGTTTTACGTATATTAATATATTACTTTGACGATTAATATCTTAAATTGTTTAATAGTAAAAATTATAAAAAGTTGATATTTTGAAAATATTCATCGAGACGTATCAAACAACATATTATATGCTAATATTTATTTGTATTTATTAGTAAAAAAATATAATCAAAATAATATGCGTGAATGATGCACAACAGTCAACTGTCTCACTCATTGTGAGACGGAGAGAGTAAATAATTGATGGAGCATTTGATCTATACTCCCTCCGGTCCATATTATAAGGAACAGTTTGAAAAAAATACACATACCAATGAAGCACATTCTACATAATTATTTTCATTTAATATTCTTCTAATTTTAAATTATTACATGTATACCTTTATTTAATTACTTTCAATTCAACCAACTTACTTATATTTAATATTCTCACTCATAATAAATAAGGGCACATGTGAAATTAGACATTTAAAACATTTGAAAATTGGTCAAAGTTTCTTATAAAAATGACCAAATATTTTTTCCTAATTGTTCCTTATAATATGGACCGGATGGAGTATTATACTTCCTCCGTCTCATATTATAAGAAAAGAAAAATCATTTTTTGTTGTCCCAAATTATAAGGAAAAAAACTAATTTTTATAATTTTCAAGGTTTACTTTTACTTATTCTCATAAAATCAAATGAAAATAACCAATAAGAATTCTTTTTACATCTTCCTATGAAATTTATTCCAAAGAAAACACAAAAAATCATACTTCAAATTCTCAAACTTTACTTCTCTTAATAAGTGTGATTTTTTTTTTTGCTTATACAATATTATGGGACGGAGGGTGTAGATTGAATACATTAATTATTCATTGAACAAAAAAAAAATCAATTGTTTCTTATAAAAATAATCGAAGGTAGTACTACCAAAATCCATCTTCCATCATAATTTAAAGGTAAAAGAAAATAAAAAATTCTTATCTTAAATTATTAAATTATAAGGAAAAAAACTTATCATTTTTAAAATTTACTTTTATTTATCCTTGTGAAATGAAATGTACAATTTTTTTTTTTGGTCAAGTAGCCTAAATGGCAAGACTCATACATTTTAAATGTAGAGAAGCGTGGAATCCGGGGTTCGAACCCCGACCACTCCAATAACGTCCATGGTAGCTACCATTTGAGCTACACTTATAGGACGAAATGTACAACTTTATTCACAAAAAAAAAAAAAAAAACTTAATTCATGATCAACAAAATCGTTTCCAGCAACTTTTTTAAAAAATAAATAAAAAACAGCTGAAAAAAAAAACATGGAGAAAAGAAGCCTTTTGTAACAAAAAAGGGTAATAGAAAAAAAAAACATCGAACTCCATCACCTTTCATCTCCTTTGCTGCTCAATCATCCCGCCAAACAGTCGAACTCCACCGCCTCCATCAGTCTCCTTTACTGTAACCCTTTTGTGAGTTCTTTACTTTCTCACTTACTATTCACTTCTTGAAACTACACTCACACTTTCAATTCAAAACAAACAAAAAAAAAATCTTGAATTTTTTCTATTCACACCATGTCTAATCATAACACACCCCCCAATTTCTCAAATCCTCCAAACAATCATCATCATCCTCATTATCAAAATCAAAACTTTATGCAACCCTTTATGCCAAACATGCAACCACCACAACCTTTCATGAATGCTCCAAATCAGTTATATATGTCTCAAATGGGTGATTTAGGTCCTCAAAATAATGCAAATTATAATAACCATCCAATGTTTCCTATGCATAATGCAGCACCACAGATGAATTTGTCTCAAATTCAAGGCCAAATTTTAGCACAAAATCTTTTGAATTTGCTTCAACAACCTAATATGAATATGAACATGAACATGAATGTTCCAAATGCTCAATTTTGTCCACCTGTATCATATCCAATGCAGAATATGAATCAACAGTTACCTATGCAAATGCAAAGGCAAAACCTTTCTCAAGGTGTTCCTTATAGTATCAATAATGGTCCTAACCCTAACCCTATGTTTCGGTTTCCTAATCAAGTGAATCATGCTATGGTTCCTCAAAATCCAATGTTTTCTGGAAATCCTCAGTTTGGTGTTGTGCCTGGAAATCAAGTTAGGCCACAGATTGACCCGAATGAGAAGCATCGGGTTCCGGCAAATGGGAACACAACTGGTTTTGTATCAGGAGGACCTTTTCCACCTCAGCAGTTGCAAGGGAACAGTTCTGTGCCACAAAATTCAAATAATGCTCAAAGTTCCGCGTTTAGGAATTCACATTCACAGGTATTTTTGAAATTCGATGTGTTTCGGTATTTTCGTTGCAGTGTTGACAAATAGCGGCTACAGCACTACAGAGTAGCAAAATCTTAACAAACTGTTATTGTTTTGTGATATGCAATTTAGTACAAAGTAAAGTTTTGTCAAATAGCGATTATTCGGCTATAGCAGTGCCCTAGCTCTATAGTGCAGTGAAATTTAAAGTTGAACAAACTGCTTTTTTTTGCGATATGTGATTGACAACACTTTTTCAATATGTATTAGTCAAGTCTGTTGATATGCTATCTATAAATGCAAAAGGATTTAATTTAAAGCAACTATGAAATATTGCTGCAGGAAAATCCTAATTCTAATTTTGCAAACTCTAACTGGAAAGGATCGCCAAACAAAAACTTCAAAAATAAACAAAATAGAGGTGGATCTCAAGGAGGGTATGTTATTTTCTTCTCACTTTAATCATACTCTTTGTTTATTGTGTTGACAATTCAATGACTTACATAGTTTTACTGTGATTTGCAATCATTGTCTGATTCATGCAGGTTCCAGAAGTCTAAATTCCGTGATAACAACAAAGGAACTTTTGGTTTAAATTCTGAGGAACTTCAGCAGGAACCGAAAAAGTAGGTTTAACATTGCTCGACTTTCCAGTCGTTTCTTACCAATCTTTTTCTTGATATCATTGCCTTAATTCAACTGCTTTACGTCGGGGTTTCTTCTTAATGATGATTGCAGATTTTTTAGTTTTAAAAAGTCTGGTTTTGTTTGGTTTTTACTTGTTTATTAGATTGTAAAGTACAAGGAAAAGCTGTTTGCCATTGAACTAGGCCATGTTTGGATAAATAAGCTTAGTTGATGCTTATAGCACAAGCGCTTATCATTTTAAACATTTAATTATAAGCTTACATAAGCTATTTCTATAGCAATCCAAACAGGCCCCTAGTTCCCCTTTCAACAAGACAAGTTTTGAGTCTGCTCCTAGTATATAATATTAAGATAATATGTAAATGGGAAATTTACATAAAGTTTGTAGAATGTTTCTGCCAATCTATTTGAGATTTTGGTATATAATCCTCGATGATGTGGCCAGATATCCAATTTTTTATTCTTTCACTAATCACCATGTATACTTCTTAAGGTATTTACATTTTAAATAATAATTGAAGGCGGATACTGGATAGGTTAAACCGAAATTACATTTACTTGCCTCCTGATTTGTGACTAGCTCCCAGAATTTTTATGTTAGCAAATTACTTAATTATTTACAATAGTTAGTAATAGGAATGAAACTTGAGAAAAAGTTGACATGTAGGAATGAAACTTGAGAAAAAGTTGACACGTAAAAAGCGATGAAATCAAATACCTCTAATTAGAGGGGAGCCCCAACTATCCCACCCAATAAATTTAAATTTGCAACTTATGCAGATGAAGATATAGATTTTTGTATAGTAAACCATTTTGAATCCATGAAGTATGGTAATCTATTAACATTTGAATAACTAACACACCTCCCACCTCAACATATTCAGTTAACAAGGTTGAGATCATAGTTACTAGGTTCGTAATACTCCCTGTCCATAGTATGTATTTGCGGTACGTAACCTTATAGAGTATTCGCATGTTAGGGGTATACATGGTCAGAATGCTATTAGGTTTGTGTGGTACATTGTATTATATTAATCGGTACACTACCAATAAGAATTTAATTAATCTACTTAAACAAAATAGAACACACATCCTCTCAAAGTACTCTTCAAAACCCCAAGGTCCAGTGTCTTCACGCTCTTGCTAGCTAGAGGGTCCTATTCAAAGAGTCACCAAAACACAGCCGAATGAAGATTCTAAGTTTCTAACCCCCTCACTCACAATTCTGCACCAAAATTGAACTTTCGGTCATAACTTTGGTCTTTGCCTTTTGGGTCCTCTTTACCTCTTCTTATGACGGATGGTTACTGAGCCACTGTCTCTGACAGCCCTTTCCTTGGTTTGCTGCATGGATGCCCCACAACAACATGTAAAAGGGGGAGGTTGGGAACGAGGGCTTGCTTCCATCTTTACTCACCGGCTTGTCAATTTTATGAATTACACGGTGAATGTTCAAGAATCTATTCTCAAAAGTACCTCTATATTTGGTACACAGGTACCAATTTACAGTGTTCAGGTGGGAGAAGTGAATTATGTTTCACTGGATGAGAGCTTTCACGATTTTGGTACCAAACTAAGATTTTAACCAACCAAACAAAACATAAATGTTGTTTGTGGTGCTAATTTAGAAGTAATGCGCTGTACTATTTCCTCATCAAGTTATAGTTTGGTCTTTTATCTACTTGGTTTTTTTTCTTGAACTTAATTCAGCAAATTTTCCCTTTGTGCTGACAATATGTTAACACTTGTTTTATTTTTTGAATGTTAGATCCTATACTTATTTTGAGCAACAATGGCGTGAGGCACGGAAGAAGAATCACCCTTCATCCAGAGGAAAAATTGAAAAGGTTTCATACATACTTCTCTATGTGCTCGTGTTTATTAAAATATTATCGTCTATTATCAAATGTTATTGTCTGATAAGTAATAACTGAACTACTTCTTGCTGAAGCAGTTTGAACCATCGACATCGAAAGGCTCCAAGGTCATTGATAGAGAGGTCTTACAACGACAGGTATACATATTAGAGTGATGGTTTTTTTACCATATAGTACCTTCCACTATGATATACACATATATCCGCATTTGATTTTGTTATTCTATTGAGCACTAAGCAAGTACTGTTATTTTTTTTCATTGAAATATACTCCTTCCATTTCAAAATGAGTGTCACTTTCGGAAAAGATGTTTCAAAATGAATGTCATTTTCAGTTTTCAATGCAATATTAATTGTTTCTTTCCAATTATACCCTCTAATTAATTTTAAAACGGAGGAAGTATATATAATAATAAATAAATCTGTCTTGGATTAATGGAGACTCGGGCACTAATCCAAATCTTGAACGTATTTTATCTTTGCAGCTTAAGGATGTTTTAGCAAAGCAAGCTGAGTTGGGAGTTGAAGTTGCTGAAATACCTTCACACTACCTGAAGAAAGGTGCAAATCAAGGCCTTCAGAGTGAAGAACAGAATAACACATTTAACAACAGAAGAAAATTAAGAAACAACAGAAGGAGAAATCCAGACAAAAGACGTCGGAATAACAAGAAGCAGAAGCTTCCTGACAAAGATTTCTTAGAAAACAAGAAATCAACTTCATTACAGAAACTCTTGAGTACAGATATAAAGAGAGATAAAAGCTACCTGTTACAGGTTTTCAGGTTCATGACAGCGAATTCGTTCTTCAAAGATGATCCTGATAAACCACTGGTATATCCATCAGTTTTGGTTAAAGAAGTGGAATCTGAAGTTTATGGTGGGAAAAAACATTTGCAAGATGAAAAAGCTGTTGTTAAACATGGTTCTAAGGAAATAGTTAAAAATTTTGGCAATGATAATGAAGATGAAGAAAGTGCCGAGTTTGATGAAGAGGAGGGGGAAATTTTAGAGTAAAAATGGAAGTTTGTTCTTTATTGTTTCAATAAAGCTTTTGAGTAGGAAAGATTGTAATGTTTTGTGTTAAACCATTTATGTTTCATTCACTGTTTTAACATTGTAGATATGTTAGTATAGTGTGGAGAGGGTAAGACCAAAAAAAAAAAGTATAGCGTGGAGAGGGTCATGAAGGTTCACTGAAGTTATTGAGATTTTTATGCCATTATATTGGATATATAGATCCGTAGAAGTAGCTATATCAGTGGCATAGATTGCATTGCATAACCATGCATTGTGAATACAAAATGCAAAGAGGAATTAAGCAAGTTTTTAGAGTTAACTAAAATCACCAACTTCATGGTGCATTATAAATTGTAGAATTAGCTTTAATTTACATCTCAAAATAATGGTTTAGAGCATATAAGTACCATGGCATAGATATTGTATATTTTTTGGATTCTTTATATTTTTTGCTGAAAAAATAAATAAATTCATTGTTACACTCATTCTGTATATAGCTAGTCATGTGTATAAGCATATTTTTGTTGCATGAGGTTTATTGTCTTGACGTATTCTTGAATACGATTGGAAATTTTCTTATATGGTCAAGTGACCAAATAATTTGGATTTGGTCACACTCACAAAACAATATTAAAAAGAGAATGAGGAAAATAAATTTGATGAGTAGTTATAATACACACTTCCCTTACCATATTACTATAATACACAGAATTTTTTTTTCCCTTTCTTTATATGCACTTTAGGCTAGTTATAAACATTAGAAAATTTATCAAACTTAAATGAACAGCTCTTTAAGTAAAGGTTTTGAATTCATTGCATAAGAGACAGCAAGAAACATTTAAAAATATTAATGGCGAGAAAAAAAAACCTAGCCAATCTTGGCTATAGTGTTTCTAAACATACTTTCAAGCTCCTTCAAATGATCCTCAAGAATTTCTACTTCGTTCAGGTCATTCTCATCAAGCAAATCTTTGGCCCTTATAATTGCAGAATTGATCTCTCCTCATGCTCTTGTGTGGTAAGCTTTAAGTTTATATAGCTTTAAGTTTATATTCTGCTTCTTTAAAGCAGTTTCAATTTTGTAAACACAATCATCCAATACATTCTTTACTTTAGCCATCTCTTGGAATTTCTTATCATCAGCACGGTAATTCTCGGTTTCTTCAATCAAAGTTTTAATTTTTTCTGTTGATAGCCTTTCTTTGAAATATTATCCTCAAATTTTGAAATAGTTGTTTGGTTTGTGAAAAAGTTATGTTTTCATTTCCTGTTTTCACTTTCAATTCTAAAACTGTCACACTGTTTTCACTGCTTCCTATACACATTTGAAAACAAAACAGGAAACAAAGTGAAAACAAGGTGAGGTTTTGTAATCAAAATTGAATATAGAAAATGAAAAAGGATAACATTTTCTCAAACTATATGGACCCTTAAGGAAATACTTGTTGAGGGTTGATTCACTATGAATCTTGTGGAGTGGATTTACCATCAATATTGAAATGTGGAAATGAGGATAAATCTCAATGCCCAATGGTTTGATTAACATCTTTGATCGGCGCTTATTAACATTTTTCAGAAAACGTAGTTTTGAATGCTTGATCTGATTTTTCAAATAGTTTGATTTTTTTTTAGCGATATATTTTCTACCTTGTCATAATGTGAGTTTAGTTATGCTTTGATTGTGTTCACCCTAGTTCAGATTTCAATGTGGTGCCTTTAGTCTCTTAATTATTGTATCGCATGATGAAGTCTAGCACAGGTTGCTTACCCTTTTAAAATGTCCTGTAAAATCTATGTATGTTTAACTGCGCTTATCTTATAGCACAGGTTACTTACCCTTTTCTAAGTACGTTTAACTGCGCTTATCTTATAGCAATAATACTATGATTGCCACAGCTGTATCACTAGTTTTAACAAGACAGTATATTTCCTTGTCAGATCAAATGAGTCCTATTGTTTTGTTTTTTCTTTTATTTTTGTCTTCCAAGTTGGGAATAACTCATCTGCTTTTGCTTTGGCAGCTGAGAAGGCACACTCTGCTGGTAGGGATCCCATCTCTGCATTGAAGAAATATATAATTGAGAATAAATTAGCCAGTGAACATGAGTTGAAAACCATAGAGAAGAAGATTGACGAGGTCATTGAGGAGGCTGTCGAGTTTGCAGAGGAGAGTCCCGTTCCACCTCGCAGCCAGCTTCTGGAAAATGTCTTTGCTGATCCAAAGGGTTTTGGAATTGGACCTGATGGCATGTACAAATGTGAGGACCCCAAATTCACTCAAGGCACTGCTCATGCCTAATCTTTTCAACTCTGGCATTTATGTGCCTGGAACTTTCAGTTTCCGATTCTTGTTCTTATACTTAATAGAGGCCCTTTACGACTATATAAGTAGGATTTGTTCGTTAGGATGGAATTTTTTTTCCTCCTCTAGTATTTATTAAGGAACTAGTGTTGACAATGAAAAGCCATAATTTTATTCCTTCTCTTATATCTCTTCTATGCACTCAAAAATATTCCTTCTCTTATATCTCTTCTATGCACTCAAAATTTTATTCCCTTAGTTCCTGAAATGGATGCATTGACAGCATTGTTATCCATTTTGCTCCTTATTTTGTTTCATCACCTGCATATATGATTCCTCTATTGAGGCACCATCATTTTACCCTAATTTCTTTTTTTTTTTAAATAAAGAAGAAATTGAATTTCACCTCTAAATTTAATGTTTCTAGTTATTGGATGTGGTGTATTATGCTTATCAAAGTTTGTTGAATAAAAATATACCTAATGATCGAAGACTTATTTTTTTTTCAATTAGAAAGTGATAGTTCAAGCATGATTTATTTGATTGTTTGATTTGAATCTCTAGAGATACCTAAATTCAAGAAACCAAAAAATGAAGTAACTTTCATCAACTCGTATCAACCTCCACAAGAGGCTGTCTGTCCCAATATTCACAACAAAGCGGTCACAATTCAAAGCAGCAACCTTTCCCTGGTTTTGAAGCATCCATCTGATAATGAACTGGTTGGGTCTCAGTCGCTTCATATTTTGCAGCACTTGGATGATTGAGTATGTCTATGTGTGAATCACACAACTTGAATATGAGAGCAAAAGCAGAAGCCAATATATTTTGAAATCTCTTACAATGTAAGAAGAACAATTACACGGACAAAGCTATATGCCTAGTTCTTTGTCTAATGCACAACAATCATAGATTTTAGAAGCAATGGAAGGAATTACATATAGATTACCTGCTATGGCACCAAGTTACAATTGCTCCTATTACATTAAGCAAGATTAAGAGCACTTGGCTTGTTGGACGTTTCCAAAATCAATAGGAATACAAGAGAACCAAACTGCATCCATTGGTTGAGATCTAAAGATTCCAATATTAGTAGTTTAGTAAATGACTAGTGTTAACAATTGAACCAAACAACAGACATGCTAGTTGGACCAGTAGCCTGTTTTCTGATACAAGATTCATGATAGATTTGCAAACTTGCAAAGACTCTGAGTATTAGAACCGAAAGCCAATTCTATATATTTTGAACAGCTTAAATGGGATAAATTAGCCATGGGATCACTTGGATCATGAAGTTCTACATATAAATTCGCCATTTCATGTTTAGCTGCTTAGCTTGGAGATCCTCACCACAACTCTTTAACAATCAAACAAATCATTCATAAATATAACAAATCAATGATAATTTCTAATGGCTGGATAAAGTCGCCATTTCTATGTATTATAGGAAACATTTATAATAGGAATTTAGTTGGTCAATATATTTAGATTAGTAATGAAAGCATTCCAATCCCATGGGCCAGTATATTACTATTTTCCAACCTTTCAATAGGTGATATGTATATAATATCATTATTAAGAAACAATATTGAATAGATGAGGGTCGTTAGAAACAGCTATGCTATGCAGTCCTGTTATGATGAAGGCAGAGCTGCAACACAGCTGCCAGCAACGGCAGTAAAAGAGTGAAAAAAGGCATTAAAAGGGTTAAAAACTGAGGTCTCATTGTTGAATTTAAGAGGAATAATTATGATGAATTTACAGCCATAAGCAGAAGCCTATGGAAACATAAACCTAACGAATGGGGCAACTTGGATTTAAAGAATGAATCCAACACCAATACAGATCTAGCAAAACATTTTTCTTGTATTTACATGTGGTTTATAACTTGTATCAAATATTCATATGCAACTTAAGTGTAAATGTAATTGAAAGCAAATAGAAAGTTGGAGTAATATGCAGCAGTACTGAATAAAAAATTATTCGAGGTTTGAATAACAGAAGCAGCAAACATAGCATATTGAAGATATTACTAACCTGACGGATCGACTGGCCAAGGTATCAGCACATATTACAGGTCCTAAGTGCAGATATCTACCTGGCATGCTTTTGATGTTTTCGCCATTACACTTTTAAGGTCTCAGTATGCATCTAAATCTCAGGTTTGAAATGCATCATATTTTCTCAGATCTCTTTGACCAAGTATATATTTAAACCTGTCGTAACTGGTAGTTTAGAGAGACCCCCAATGGTTCAAAACTTAGGGAGACCACCTTAAGAGCCACCTCATTAAAATCAATCTTCATTGATTTGAAACATCAACAACAAACAGTCTCAAAAGTAAATAAAAAAATGGCAAGTAAATTATGAGGAAAAATGACCTTTTCACACTAGATGTTTCATGCATAAACTAAGACTATCTTATCTTGGGTGGTAAATCTGATTACATTTATGGCTTTTTTTATTTTGAAGCTCGTATAATGCAAAAACCATCACAAAACTGTGTTACTTTCTCAAACACTAAAACTAATAACAATAAGAATGAAGATGAAATACATATTATGATGAAAACTGAAAAAAATATTTTAAAAAATGTGAACAGATCATATAGATGACATTACAACTTCAGAGCAGCTATCTGGTTTAAAATCAACTCGCAGACCCAATACACGCCTAACCTCAGCTGGAGTTAATCTCCAAGTCATAGGCCCAGAGTTCTCACCCCAGAAATCTAGAATCTCAGAGACCTTTTCTAAATTTAGAATTGTTGCCATTTGAGTAAGACGTGCAAACTTGTCTCTAACAGTCCTCTGTGTCATGATGCTGAAATGACTAACTAGAGCTCGAGCATCTCTGTCAAGTTGAAGACCACCAAGCTGACTAAATCTTTTTTGCATCATAATGACTTCAAGCCTTTTCACAATGAAGTCAATAACCAAATGAACAAACGTATCATAGTTGTTAGCAGTCATTAGTGGCTGCAGCCAAGCCACATTTGTCTCCACAGCATGAAGAAGTCTCTCAACCCATGGGTCATTCACCTCATTATCTGCATACTCAGCCTCCGAAAGCTCGTAGCTGATTGTTCCTACACTGTCTAATAAAGGCCGTATCCGTGGTGTAATGGTTGCTACGAGTTGTTCTATTCCGGTTTGCGGTTGTGGTGTAGTTCCGTTGAAGAGAGATTGAAGCATGTTATAGAGTAGTGGTGAAGATGTTCTGTTTTTTAATTTTAAAAGATCTAAGTACCTATTTGGTTACACGGTGAGGCCTTCCAAACTCACGTCTACAGCACCCAAACGTGATTTGACGGTAAGAATTGTGTTTGGCTTGGAAAATAGTAAATTGCTTTTACAGCTCAAACTCACGTTAGACTGAAGCTCATAATTGTAGCTTCTACGTTCAACAAAATCAATTGACTCTATTATTAACAATTATTTTATGTATTGTGTTCTTGTTTGTCCATTTTGTCCTTATGTAAACAATGTTTTATACATATTTTCCTTTCTTACGGAAACATGCTTATATTATTTTATTTTATTTTTATCATAGTGAACCATTTCTTATTCGTACCAACGATACCTATATTATTTGTTTTCCACTCACAAAACTATGGTTATATTATTTTTCAATTATTTGCTATTATATATTTTATTAAATTGTGAATTCGTAATATAATTTGATAGGAAATAGTTTCTAAATATAATGTGCATTTTGCTGTTCATTATTTTTCAATTATTTGTTTATGATTTTTTAAATGTGTTTTTTTTAACCGTTGTTGATTGTGAGTTAAATTAAAAACTCATTTTAGGAATTAGCCACTCCAAAAGCAATTTGATATAAACTATCCAAACAATATAAATTAGTGAAAATCACTTTTACCAAATGTACCCAAACATAAATCAATTATGTTCAACTCACTTTTAACTGAAATCAATTTTGTCAAACTCAATTATGTCAAACTCAATTCTCTTCGCCGCCAAACCAAACACACACTAAACGGTTGATCACATCCAATGGTATAATTTTAATGGTTCACCGGTGATGGACTTAACAGCTTCCTCACCTTAGACATCACCTATCTTTATACAATTTAATTTTTTTTAGTAAAATATATAATTTTAAATACAAAAAAAACTTATTTTGGAGTTCGAACCCCGGATTCCACGCTTCTCCACATTTAATATGTGTGAGTCTTGCCATTTAGGCTACTTGACCAAAAAAAAAAAACTTATTTTGATACTATAAATGAAATATATAGTTGTAAATACAATTAAAATCAATTTTGGTAATTGCATACCTAAAAGCAATTTTGATTCAAATTATCCAAACAACATAATTGATGAGAATCACTTTTTCTTGAATGTATCCAAACATAAATCAATTTAGTTCAACTCACTTTTAATCAAAATCAATTATGTCAAACTCAATTCTACCAAACTTAATTCTAGTCACCGCAGAACCAAACTTCTCTCTCGAAAATTTCTCTTCCAACCCCCCCACCCCTCCCATTTCTTTTCTACCCCCAAACTGATGATTTTGCCTTTCACACATTAAAAAAAATCTGCCAAAAAACTTCGGTTGATACGAACCGAAAAAAGTTGTGCTACAACTTATTTCGATTAATATAAACCGAAATAACTTGTAGCATAACTTTTTCCGGTTCGTATTAACCAAAGTTTTTTGACAAAATTTTTCTAATGTATGAAGGGCAAAACTGTTAGTTTGGGGTAAAAAAGAAATGGGGTTCTGAAGAGAAATTTTCTTCTCTCTCGGTGGTGTTAGTTACCGACCGACTGGGGAAGGAACGTTGGCTACATAATTGGGCCGACTATTAACTTGCTAGAAGATCTATTTTAGAGCCCAATAAAGATATGTTGAGTTGGAGGGGAAAATCTAGATTCTTTCCTAATATATTTATTAAAATATAGAAGCTGTTTTTTTTTTATTATTAAAGTTTTTAAAAATTGTTGTTTGGTCTAACTTCTTATTTATAAGGAAAAAGAAGAGAAAAAAAATTAGGTCAAACAGTACCTAATTATTATTAACGGCGGAAGAAACTTCGAGTCTATATCTATTAATATGAAAAAGCCACACCTATTTGTCTTTCTCTCTCCTCAAAAATCCTCTCCTCTCAAGTATCCTCTCTTTTCATGCATTTGGCAATTAATGTTATTATTACAATTAATGACTCTACTAATATTCTACAACAAATAAGTCAAAAATTTAAAATTTAAATGTTTTCAAAATCAATATTAAATGTGTTTATTTCAATTAAATTTATTTGATATTGTTTTCAAAATTCAAATGTAAAAATTTATTGTGAATTGTCATGATTTCTTCCTAACTTGGCTATATAAGGTGATGGTGATGGAAAAACTTTACTCAATACTAACAATATTTTTTTTTATTTTTTTCTTATTACTTTGGCAAAAATCAATTTTTCGTTCTTCTTATTTCTATTGCACAAAGGATGAGGAGAATTGAGTTTTTTTAAAAAAAGAAAAAGAAATGCATGATATCTTTTTAAAGTTAAATTGAATTTGATTGTTTTATAATACTATCTATTTATTTGTTGTTTATTCTTTGTTTTCATTATTTTTTTAATTGTTTCAATGTTTGGTTTATTGAATTGTGTTCATGTTGTGGTTATTATTTTATTTCATTAGTATTCATGTTGGTTATTGTTTAGTTTCATTATAGGAATAACCTAATCTTTTGATTTTTCTTTTTAATTAGTATTGCTAATACTTTCGCCATTTTTATTATTGATTCGTAGAAGAAAAAAAACATAACTTTTTCTAAATTCTAATACTTTTCTCATTTTCTATTTGATTTGCTTTGCAAAAGAAGGACAAAGGTTTGCAATGATGTCTTGAATGAGTTGATTTGATGAAACATAGATGCAGGTACATACTTTTTTTATGGTACAAGTATTCATGTTATTCTATTTTAATGCAATCTATTAATATGAAAAAGGCAAAACCATTTGCCTTTCTCTTTCCTCAAAATCTGTTGCTTCTCATGCATTCTCTTTTGTGGTTCATTTGGCAATTAATTCATTTGTATATAATAATTGTCAACAATTTCAAATCCTCTCTACATAAATGGCCTATTTTTTTTCTTATGTTAAATGGTACTCCTATATTGTTAAAAGAATTACTAATAATAAGTAATTAATTATAGAAACATGGAGTATTTGGGCCACACCTCATCTGTCTTCCTTCTAATTTTCAGATTTATTTTTATTTCAAAATTCCAAATTTCTTTTTTGGACGAATTTCAATTCAAACTTTCAAACATAATAAGGGAACTTTTTTTTTTTTATGAGAAAACATAATAACGAAGCTTATTTTATTATTTTAAAACATGTTGTATCTATAGGACCACCTATTAGGGTCATCTCCTATACAACAAAAAAAACTTAATTTATATTTATTAACAAATCAAAGTTGACATTTGCGTTGCATAAGGCAAGTAATCTATAATCTATAATCTATAATCTATCTATAATCTATAATCTATAATAATATTATTTAGGACCTCTTTTTCAAAGAATTTTGTACATATGGCATAATGAAAGCAATTCTCTTCTAGGATGGTTTTGACAATAAATTCTCATATTGAAATTTATTTTTGTTGACCAGTGTATAATTGTGCAATTAATTACAATGAATTCTCTTGACCAATATATAGTGTATGTGTATTTATTTTTGAAAATCAGCTTTTTTTTTTTTACTAAAAAAATCAGCTTTTTTTTTTTTACTAAAAAAATCAGCTTTTTTTTTTTTACTAAAAAAATCAGCTTTGATATAACAAATTATAGTCAGAAAATTTCAATATGTAATAAGCAACAAATTAGGCATGATGAATTTGAAGCATGATGAATTAGGCATGATGAAACAAATTACTAATTTTGAAGCATAATTTTTTCTATATCGAATAACGATATAATAATTAATTTATAAAAAAAATCTACCATTAAACAAAAAAAAATTCGTAGTGATTTAAAATTGTACTATGAATTTATTATTTATTGTTTATTTATTTATTGGTTTACAATAAAAGCAATATAGGTGATATAATAGTACTATTAAACAATTTATTTATTTATTATTTATTTTGAAAATATTTATTTATTTATGTCCTATAAAAACGTGCAATTATATAAGGGATATAAATATGAAAATAGGAAATATGCTTAATTGGATTATATGAATAGGTGTTAATAAATGTCAATTATTTTGTACCAAAAAAAATGTCAATCATTTGCATTTGAATATTCATGCGATTGATATCAATCACATTTAATTTGAATAAAATCCTTCCTTTGATATATTATGCTTATGCTTATGAGGTTGTATGATTTTCCTATATATACTATGCATCAGCATCATGATGCTATTGTACTGTGCACCGTTTCATTTTTTTATGGCTTCACTTCTCCTCTACGAAATTACAATTTTTATACCATTAATCATCTTTTTCATTTTCAACATGAATTAGAATTCAACTTTATTATTCAAATTGTTATTTAACTTCTTCTGTTATAATTTTTATTTTGCAGGTCTTCATCAAAGATTGATGTATTTCCTTACACAAATTTTATCAAGGTTGTCTCAT
Source organism: Trifolium subterraneum (assembly GCA_951799995.1). Classification (NCBI taxonomy): domain Eukaryota; kingdom Viridiplantae; phylum Streptophyta; class Magnoliopsida; order Fabales; family Fabaceae; genus Trifolium; species Trifolium subterraneum. The sequence goes on from OX637464.1 coordinate 41,762,104, forward strand.
GATACAGTTCTACCTCATTCATTACTTAAGAACTAAATATTAATTTTACTTTCATTTTGATTGGATGTGTTCCATCCGCACCATGATTCTACGACATTCTTTGCTCAAGAACTAAATATTAATTTTACATTTGTTTTGATCACATGTGTGTCATCCATCATATTTGTACATTGTAATGTGTAATAGCTTTCTTGAGTATTTAAATTCTATAGAGAAATATTATTGAGTGTTGGGACAATTGAAAACATTATGTTATCATTGTTTATACGACGAGTGAATGATTTTCTTGTCCAACATTTGAATGATTTTAGTACGTATGGTCGAGATTTTAAAAAATGAAAGAATATCATGGTATATGGTCATATAATAATTTAGTCGCACTTTGTACCAAAATAAATTTAGTTGCATTTTTATAGGTTTTAAAATTGTGGACAATTCATCTATATTATGCCTACTAAACCGTAAAAGTAGTAACAAAAGGTTTGGAAAATTGATTGAAATCTAATCTTTGGTGTTTCTTAATATTAAATTTTAAATTAAAATTCCAATGCCCTCATATGTCGTTGCTGCCACAAACATATGGATTGGAAAACAAAAGAAAATTATGACATTTTGGTATGAACAAGATTGTATTAAAATGTTTGTCAACAAATTTTTTTTTTATTAAAGTGATAATTATGAATTTATGACTATAATCATTTCTCTCTCCAGGTGATGGACAAAGAGTGAAAAAAATGTATTATTTACGAAAAGATTTTGAGACAAATCAAAAACTATTTAATTTTGTCAAACATTTTTAGCAATTTTGTTTTTTTTGTTACCATGATATTGGTAGGAAGTTTTCACCGTCGTTAGACCGAATTTTTTCATACGCATGAGTCAAGAATCGAACTCTATGCTTAATTTACTCATATTAATACGAGGATTTTTTCTATATTTCTTTTTATATATTAATACGGAATTTTTTTTTTTTTATAATTTATACTGTAGTTTATATTTCTACTCATATATTAATAAGAAAGTTTTTTTTTTATAATTTCTATGTAGCCTATATTTCAACTCATACATTAATATGAGATCCTATTTTTTATTGTAATTTCTATGGGAACATATATGCATTAATACATATATATGACTTTTTTTAAAATAATTTCTATTTCAATTTATATTTCTATTCATATATTAATATATTAATACGAAGACCTATTTATTTTATAATTTTTTGGGAACTTATATTTCTGCTTAAATATTAATACGTAAATCAGTTTTTTTGTTATTTATATTGTAGTATATATTTTTACTCATATATTGATACAAATACATTTTTTTTTGGAGTTCATAACCACCTTAAAAGCCTTTTTACGAAACCTCGAAGTCTCTTCTATATATCCCATAGAAAAATTATATTCCATCAACTTTATAATTCTTTTAGTGGAGAGTAATAGAAACAACAACTATGATACATTTTTAATTTGATGAAAAAAAAATATGAACTATAGAAATCTTCCCTTAGAAAAATCTATGACACTATACATAAATTTTACAGTTAATTTTTCTGATATAGTGTTATTTTAATTATTAAATTATATAAGATTGTAAATATTTATGTAGTTGTCATTGATGATCTTTCATTAGCAATTAAAATTAAAAACATTTAGTGTAAAGTAAAATATATTAAAATATATTATGTATAAGTCTATAAATCTACAAGTGCATTTTTACCCGTGCTTGGCACGGGTCTGGATACTAGTATATATATATATCAACTGTATAAAATTATTTTTACACAATGTATAGTATACGATAAAACCATGTGGATATTTATCATCAAAAGAAAAAATAAATAAAACCATGTGGATATTTGATGCTATTTTATTTTTGTTTGATAATATATTTGATACTATTTTAGGAACAAACATGTGTTATTCCAAATATTTTATATTATTATCGGTGTTAACAATTAATCAAATAGAAGAAAGAAAAGAAAAGATAAAAATGAAAAGATTTTTCTAGTCACACCTCAAACTGTTGTCGCCGTTGCCCAAATCGCCGTCGTCACCATGGTCGTTCATCTGCGCCGCTCAAATCTTCGTCACGTTCTTCCATCTCTGCTGCTTAAACTCAATTTGAAAGGTTAATTTTCGAGTTACCAATTCAAGATTCTGCGATTTATTTGAGTTTGATTGTGAATCTGCTGCAAGTTCCTTATGTAATTATGTTGATTTTGAATTTCGATTTTGTTTTTTCTGATAAACTCCAATTCGATTTGTGTTTTGATTTTATGGGTTTCAAAAGGGGTCCCCGTGAATTCATTTCACCTATTATTCTATGTAAACTGAGTTTACATATACATTGAGATTACGCAAACTCGGTTTACATAACCTAATGTAAACTAAGTTTAGGTACACACTTATGTAAACTGAGTTTACATGGACGCTGAGATTATGTAAACTCAGTTTTTATAACCTAATGCAAAGAAAGTGTGATGCAGAGCATCAAAAGATGAAAAATAGTTTTTAAAATTTATATAAAGAAAAAAATATTATATAAAATGGACCATTTTGGTATTAGAATGAAATTTTAATAAAAAATGGGTGTAACTATTTTTTTTGGGTGTGACTAGAAATGTTCAAAAATTTAACTATTGTATAACGGGGAGGCTGATAAAAAATTAAATAATATGGAGAATGAGTTGTTGGTGATGAATTATTGTAACACTTTTTCTCTCCTCTCTTAAGTTCTAACCCTAACCGTCATCTTTTTTATTCTTCTTCTTAGTTTATCAAAGAGAGGTGATTTCAGATCAAATCTTGACCTAAAATCACCCTTCTAAATTGTTTTTTCTTCCTCGTTATTAAATAAGTGTGATTTTTCGCATATTTGTTTGGTTTTGTGTTATTTATTGTCCCGTCCTTGTGCGATGTATCCTGTTGTGCCGTCTCTGTGTGGTGTATTCTGTTTTCCTGTCTTTGTGCGGTGTTCATTTGTTTCAGGTTGAAGGATTAGATCCGATCAAGTGAAAATCCATCCAATGTCGACTTTTGTATTATCAACCCTACAGATCTGGAGGTATGGACATTCCAGACACTTCAATATAATCATATTTGTAGACTTATGTAATTTGCCATTTTATGCTATTAACATGGATGCTGTGAGTTTGTTTGCAGAATTATCCTTTTTGTTTTTAGCGAATTTAAATTTGTATTAGATCGATATACTCTATCAATTTGAATAAATGAATATCCTTTATTTTTAGTAAAAAAAACAAGTTGTTGCTGATGAAAATTTTTAAACAAATATTATACACGAAGAACAAGTTGTTAATGAAAGTTTTTAATTAGCTATTGTAAACGGGGAAACTGATAAAAAAAATTAAATAATACGGGGAATAAGTTATTGTTGATAAAAAAAATTTAAATTAACTACTAAATACGAAAAACAAGTTGTTGTTGATGAAAACAAATTATTTAACTATTGTACACGGGGAAGTTGATAAAAAAATTAAATAATACGTAGAACAAGTTGTTGCGGATGAAAATTTTTAATCAAATTATACACGAACAAGTTATTGTTGATGAAAATTTTTAATTAACTATTGTACACGGGGAAGCTTATAAAAAAAAAATTAATAAAATATTATACCTAAATCTTATTTCATTTTTAACAAACCATCATATTGATTTCCTTTTCCATCTTCAATTCTAAAATGAATATTGTGGCAAACTTATAGTTAATCTACTACTTTATAATCCAACAATTCATCAAACATTTTTGTTTACCAATCTACAAAATTTTAATTTTTCATATATATCAAACTAGTTAATCATTGAAAAAGTCACTACATACTTTATATTACCCATAAAATGGATACTGCCAACACCACAATAACATGTCTATAGAACTAACCAAAATGATTAACATTCATAGTGAGAGTTATAGCAATGATACAAATGAAGGATATAAAACTCTGTATAACCCCTTTTGTCACCATATCCCACTCAGTCCCCTCAGAATTCCAGGATGAAGTAATAATACAAGATGTCTCATCTGACCCAAAATACATGGCAGTGACTTCACTGTACACAAACTATCCACAAAGTCAAATTCTCTTAAGAAAGAAAATCATGCATAAAAGTTTTCCCTGATCAAGTACACTCTAAAACTGCCTACACAACTGCAGGATACTAGGTAACAACCTCATGACAAATAATGCTGAGGCAGTTTAGACGGTAGAAACATCGATCCACAGCCGAAATTACACATCAGCAAAAGTACAAACCCAAATTTGAGGGTTCTTTTCCTTGATCCATGAAGCCAAGAAACACAAAAGCCATTCTTTCTTTTTTTCCTATTTATTAGTTGGACCATACATGAACAAGACCATGTCTATTACCAGTATAGATCTCGTTCCGGTCTTCATCATAAAAGAGAGCAGTTATGTCTTCCAAAGCCTCTGCAACTGAGCTCCTAATTTGAGCCGAATCAATGTGTTTGCAGCTGCATGTATTACTGCAATCGTCCACCTTGGCGATGCAATTTGCAGCATTAATTTTTGCCACACATTTCCCCGTCAAGATATTGCTCACATTGATGGAACCAGCTGTGTCAAGAAGAAATTACTCCGATGTTAGTTAAATCAATGTAACAAATTAAAAGATATTCATGACTACTCTATTCAAAAAATCAAAGAATGACTAATCTTAGAGACAATCACCATTGGCTTCCATCCATTGATCTTCAGAGTCAGCCTTGCAGTAAGAGATAATCAGGTCCTGATCACTTGTTATGTATATGTTGTTTGTGTTACAGTCTGGATGCCATAACAGGTGATCCTCGAATGACGTAACAAGTTCCCCGCGGAAGTTCCATACAGATACTGTCCGGTTTCTGAAAGTAAGGAATAACTGATTTTCGTACAGAAAGATAAATGCTGATGGAGTCATGAACTCAGTTCTACTTACCTCCATCAGCTCAGAACTTCGTACCTATAACAAAATTACACAAGAAAATCAGACTTAAAAGAGAGACGTCGAAAAGAAGATAACAAAAAGGGGATACATTAGCAATTTAATAGTTATAAATTAATTAAATACTGGCTATAAGAATCCCCTAAATTGGAGGGGAAAAATAAGTGATGGAGTGAGATGAAATATATTATACAGGGTTCCATTATATTCTGTAACTTTGTAGTAATCCAAACAATGAAACCCTACCTCATTCCATTCCCTTGCATTTAATCTCATTTCACCAATCTAAAACATAGTCTAAGATACTGGTTAATCAAGAAACAAAATTATCTATTGAAAAGTACACTAATATATTGGTACGTAAAACACTACACAATTTTCAACAAGAACTTCACATTATAGATCCCCTTAACCAATGCCCTTAGGGCCGTGATTTACTGGCAGAAGACATAATAGAGGAAAGAGGCATCAGCTCGCAGCTAAACCTATATAGATTGAATCATGCCATCAGCTGGCAGAAGATGTAAAAGAAGTTACACATATATAAAACTAAAGGGACACCTAATATGACTCGTTCCACCGGTGGTCCTCACTTTCTTACTGGTGATACTCAGTTGAGTTATTTATATAACCGGTTATCAGCGTCATAAAATTAATGAAGCTTAATTGCTTATGCCCTTTATTGTTTTTAAGGATCTCTCTCTAACTTTCCTATGTGCTCAAGTTATCACATCTGCTGAAAGATATTAAAAAGAATTAATCAGAGCTATGACTTAAACTTACGGGGTGCTGAAGGTTTGGTCAAGAGAGCTAATTAACTTAACGGCACACCCTTGACAGATCTGGTGATGGATATTTCTGAAGAGGCAAAGAAGGAACATTTTAATGGTGACAAGTTTTTTGTTCCCGGCTAAGTTTTGAAAAGTAGACTCATAACAAAAAGGTGACTGAGACTTAATGGCTGGGATTTAAATTTCACCAGTTCATGATGAAATATTCCTAAAACAGACTATGAGCTGTTGAAAGGTATATTCACTTATGGATAAGAGGAGAGAATCATCACAACATCACCGTGAATTGATATTTTAAGAGATTAAAAAATAGAAAATGACCTGCTATTACTAGTTACGCAAAGAAGGCCACACGCTTAGACCATTTAAGAAGGTCCATATAAGAGGGACCCTAAAACAGATTTTCAAAGGAAAGATAAAACAAATCCTTACATCAAGAATCTGAAGGTTCTCATTTTCCTGCTTCACTAGAAGCTTTTCATTGAATTGCTCTATGAAGTCCACTTTCTTATTCCGATGAAGAAGATGATTGAATGCTTTGAGAACTGTGCCATCCTCGATGGATATAATCTTGAGTGGAATATGACCAGTTGCTCTATTGAAGATTAATAACATGATGCCAGGACTGTATCAAAAAACAAAGTCATGAATAAATAAATCAACATTTGTTTGAGAAGAGCTCATGTAACAAAAGAAGAAAGCAATTAGAACAACTAGAAGAAGATTTCAAACAGAACGAAAGATAAATAGAAACCAAGGGCTTTACAGAATTAAAGATAAATAGAAACCAAGTGTTTGAGATTTTCTACTAATAACACGTAAGAGTAAATAAATCTCTTTATAAAGACCGTGAGCTTTACACCAAATAGAAACCAAATCTTCTCAAAGATGAGAGCACTATGTTACATCCAAATGAACCCAAGTGTAGCATGGATTACAAATTGCCACAAAAATACAGCTTTTTGGTTCTATTAAAAAAGGTAGTTAACAAAAAACTGGTTCAATGACCTAGGGCACGCTCAAGATTCTCCACAAATGCTAAGCAAATAATTCCATGAAGAAATTACAATAGAAGGATCCTATGTTATCACCAAACATAACATATCAGGAGCGTTGTGTTGCCCAATGCCCACAAACCTGTAGCAACTCATTGGTATCAATTCTATTAAGCAATGCAGTCCAAACACAAGAATTATCCTTCAAGGCTTTGGGCTTAGAAATATATTCATTTAGATCATAATAAACTCATTGAATGAGTTGGGAATTAAAAATAATTTTTTTACGGAGACAGCCTAGAAGGATAATGAGACCAAATCCTTTTATCCTAACCATATGACACGACAACACGACAAATCATAGTAGTTAATCCCGGATCGCGGAGCGGAGCGGCCAGCCCCAAAACTGGGATAGCGGCATCCCGGATAGCGGGATGGCCGGGATGCCGCTGTTTCATTTTATTTTTTTTAATTACATAAATAATATTATAAACATATAATTAATGTAAAATTAAACAAACATCTCAAAATCCATAAAACATTTATAAATAAAAAATTCAAAACACAACTCTCAAGTCGTCAACACGATGAGACGAAGCTTTGGATCGATGAGAGAAGAGGTAGAGTACGATAATACGATGATACAATGGTGAGAATCAAGTTGTGGCTAGGGTTAAGTGGGTTAGTAACAATTTTAAAGGTAAAAAACCAATTTTACCCTTACTAGAATGAGTCAGATTTTAAAAATACTCTTTAAAACCCATGAATATAAAATCCCAGTCCTGACCCGGGATGGGCAGCCGCAACCCGCTCCGCTCCAGTCCACCGGGATCCCACCGAGAACCTTACCTGCGCTGCTCCAACCCTACCCATCCCAGCAGGGCTCCGCGCCGCTCCACCGGGATCCCACTGGGATCGCCCGGGATCGATAACCATGCGACAAATTCAAGAACATCAACCTTGTTACCAATTTAGAGGATTCCATATCATTTAAGTCAGAAATGGAAATACTATTGGGCTCAAGTGGTCAATGAGTTCCCTCTTGGCCAGACTTAAATTACCTCGCGGCTGAACTCTGGTTAATGGACCACTGCCTATCTTTAGGAAAGCAATGGCTTAGCAGTAGTATAAAATTTGAGATAAATTTCCATAAACTAAATGAAAAGCTTGGGTTACTGCATTAGCAGTGTTGCCAATTGCGGACGGTAGGAAATAGCGGCTTGTTCGAATCCCGCTATGCTACATAGTTACAGTGCCGCAATAGCCACTGTTTGACACTACATCATACTAAATAGCATATCACAGAACAATAGTGTCTAGTTCAAATTCTGCGACAATACTGTTATAGCTCCGCTATAGTTGCTATTTGACCACACTATGCTAAAGGAAATGAGGTTTCAAAGAAAAATGACAAAGCTAGTTACCTACCAGAGCAATGTTCTTAAAGACCATATTGTCAGCATCCAAACTCCATTGACAACTACGAAATTGCGCCACAAGATAAATCCTGGAATGCAACTTCTCCATCTAATAGTAAACCAGTTCTTCTAAATGCTAATCCATTAAACCCCAACCCACCCTATGATAAAGTTTCTCAAATTCTAATTAAGCACGAGACCTTTTTTTTTTTACTTTAACTCCTTATTTATACACACATACTCCAAAACCCAAATAGAAGTAATTCCTCTTCTTCAAATGGTCTTTATAGGAAAGAAGCCTTTTCCAAAAGTTTCTCTCACTAGCTTATAGTTATTTTTTAGATGCTATTTCAAGTAGCATTTGACACAGAAACTGAACCAGTACAAAGGAGAGAGGTAGGAATAAGTGAAGAAGAGAAGAGATTGGATCGAAACATATTCATTTTTTTTTCCTTAAATGATTTTTATACATTTAAAACTAAATATATTTAAAATTTAATAATTATGAACTTTATGTCATTTTATATTTCAACAGCTAAATTTTCCAAACACTTTAATTTCATTCGACTAGCTTTTCAACTCTTAGAATTATGCGTTGGGCCTAACTCAACCCTACGAAACCGACTTGTAAGGTGAGGAATGCCGCTTACTTATAAACCCATGTTCAAGCCAACTTACATAGTCACATCCATGTGGGACTTCTTAACACCCCCCCCCCCCCCCCCCCAACGCCCAACACTATTGGGCTTGGTGCGTTGATACAAATCGTGGGTGGCCCAATGGATCTTGGAGAGGTTCTGATACCATCTTAGAATTGAGAGTTGTCCTCACCTTACAAAGCCGGTTTTGTAAGGTGAGGATTGCCTCTTACTTATAAACTCATGTTCAGGCCAACTCACATCCGGTGTGGGACTTTTTAACATCAACTATAAACTATCATCTAATTTATAGCATAATTTGACCAAACATAGCCTTAGCCTATTTCACCTAAGTCTTTTGTCTCCAACTGCTTTTCTATTTCAACAAAACCTGCTCAAAATCATTTAACATAAACGTTTTGTCACATTCACTTGTGGGAAATCCATCCATGACCTACTCATCCAACACCTCAACTTCTTTGAAGTATTTCTTTTTTGAAGTGATGTGTGTGGTGTGATGCAGAATATGGTAATGATTATGCTCATGACTTCACAGAATTGATTTATCAAAATGGAGTTTTTGCAGATAACGAAACAGTGAAGCAGAAAGTCAATTTTGGAAATGAGAAAAGTACCTGATCTTGATCTCTTGAACGTGCCTATCTGAAATTGAGTATAGCATAGTGTAGTTTTTAAGATCAAAGACCTTGTATATACTGTTATCATTGGATAGAAGGGGGTAAGATAGAATAACAAGTGGAAAAAACACATGGTAGATGTGGAATAGAAAGAGGAAGAGTGACAGAAAGTACCTATCTTGTGCAGAGTATGTTAGGACCTTTGCATTAACATCATCAAATTCTACAAATCCAGGCCATTTTAAAGACTCGGACTGGAAAAGAGGAAAACCAGCATCCGGCTTGGCCCTCCTTATGTATCTAGGAACATAAAGAAATCAATACGTAAGTAACATACATTTTACACAATGAAAGGAAAAATTTGAATGCACAACCACAGAATGCACGCACTCAATCCGTGTAGATCTGCATTTCAAAGAACTGAAGTTCTCAGTAGCATAAACAGACACAGTAATAAGTGAGTCATTGTTCTTGTTGTAGAAGAGGCTGCGGATGACTTCGTCAGGGCAGACATTCAGAAAGCAAATCCTTTCATTTGTTTCTGCATGGAATTCGTATATTAAAAACCAGAAACTTGCTAAACTTTTGATTACCAAAAAAAGAAAATGGAAACTCGTAACTTCTATAAAATTCACCAATGATCAAACATGCGAGATTTCAACCATTTGTGGACTGGTGAATCAAATCCAAAACAAAAGGGCAATAATAAATGATAATCCATATAAAAAAGCACAAAAGTAAAGACTTTGCATATAAATTTGATTTGACAATGACTAATAAACAACGATAATTCATGCATAAAAAATCAAAATGATGGCTTTTATTCAAACACAGCAAAGACAATATATGGAGAATGGGAAATGAAATTCCCATACTAAATGTCAAAAGTTATGGTTTATACGCAAATGACCTCAAAAGCATTGACACTTTTGATCAAAGACGTGTCCGGTGTCCAACACAACATGGCACAGACACATGACATGACACTGTATTCGATTACTTAATTTTCTCAAATCATTACTGGTGTTGTCAATGTGTCTGCCATGTCCGGTGTTCGTGTCTATAGCAAATGATAATAACTCATATTATCGTATCTAGGTAATGAGCAATGGCAATTCCAACACAGGAAAAAAAACACATGCAGTCAAGGGAACTCATGAAGATCAAACGGCTCGTATTCTAACTTCACCAAATCAGCTTGGTAGTATATGGACTTCACCAAATTGACTTTATAATACATATAAGAATACAAACCGTTTGACCTTCATCTAACAATAGAGATCCCCGCTAAACAATTGCAGAGAATCCAAATCCAATAACTTTTTTTTTATCATACCTAACAAAATAAAATTAAAATTCATGACTTTTAAACAAATATCACAACGACTAATAGTCTAATACATGGCAATAAGTAATGGCAAATCAAACTTGTAAAAATCAAAAGTCCTAAGTTTTCTAAAAATATGAAGATTAATAACACAAGTAATAATCATGTGGTCAAGTTCACTGTCGGTGCTTATGGAAAAACATATGTTTGGAGATAGATATCAACCCTTAATTGGAATCTCAGTTACTCCATTCCATACCTTGGTATACTCATACATATAAAAACATTAAAAAAGACAAGATTTTTATACAAATATAATAATTACTAACACAAATTCATATATGGGTAGTGACAATTCATCCATAAAAAAAAAAAAAAACCTATGGATTGTGATTTGTGCAAGAAATATAACAGTGATGAATAAAAGTAACAAACCTCTACTAAAAGCAGCACAGAGACCAGAATGAGCAAGAGCAAAGACAATATTCTTAGCAGCAACGATCTCAACAACCTTAGTCCTTTTCATCAAAAAGGGCAAGAAAGGTTTAGGAGAATATCGACATTTAGGGTCATGAGTATCAAATTGATGAGTCAAACGCATGTTCTGGAATCTATGTGGGGAAGTATCAGCAACAAAAGAACGATGAGGTTTAGGAAAAATCTCGCGGTTTTGAAGCTTGTTGATGATGTTCTTGTTGTTGATCTTGATGTTAGTCTTGTCACCATTGTTGGAACTTCCTCCTTTGGTTGCTACTATGCGCCGACAAGACCAAACTCCACGCCTCCTTTCATCCATTCTCATCTCATCACTTCTTCCACCAAATTTTCATGTCTTTCTTCTCTCTCTCTCTCTTGCAAATTACAATCTTTTTTATTTATTTATTTATTTATATTTTATATACTCTCAACTCTTCGTAAAAAAAAAAAAAAAAAATATATATATATATATAGAATATCTTTTCATTGAGTCAAAAAATAAAATAGAATATTCTTTCCTTTCAAAATTTTTGGTACAATCTTTCCCTTTCTAATGTAAATCAATTTTTTTTTTGTCTACAAATGTTGTCGGCGGGGGAATTGAACTTAAGCCCATATACATTTTACCTAAATTTTTTACCACTCTAAATTAAATCTAGTGGTTTATTGTAAATCAATTTACTGTTTTTGGAGAAGGCGATTGATAATATGAAGTTTGGTTGGTAGGTAGTAAAATTTGTTAAAAAATTGTAAAGTTAAATAAATTTTGTCTTTAAAAATATTAAAAAGAATTAATTATAGTTCTTCTAGTAGTTAAGTTAAACATGAGAGAGGAGTGAGAGGCTCTACTAGGATTTTTGTTTTTCATGAATGGACAAGGTGGAGCAAACACTAGAGGAAATGGATCATTATGGTGAGCGATACACATGTGAGGAGAGAGAGGTGGAAGCACCATGGCCTATAGTGAGACCTAGGAATCAGAAAGCAAGGTAACCAGGAAGGTATCAACGAGGCGACGACGAGGGATCAGACGATAACATGTTTAGAGATAGGTTACGAGGGTTAATGGCTGGGAACGAGATTAACAAGTAGTATGAAGATTATGGAGTAGAATAATTTTACTCTGCTAATTTCTCTGGGAATTGCACCAGATGATCTTCGTAGTGAATTTTCTAATATTTGTTGTGGTAGATTTGTTTATGGCTCAGAAACGTAATTGACGTGGACAAAGGTTTGGATTTGCTCGCTTTAATAAGGTGAAGGAAACAAGCAAAATGGTTGTGACGTTAAATAGGGTGTGGTACTTTTAAATTATAGGTGGATTTAACGTGTTATAATTGTGTGTCAAACAACAAGGTGGATAGGAGGAAGGAGTGACAACTTCAACAGGGACAGAGGGACAGAGAGAGGTTTCGCGGGCGGTGGAGAGGGGGAATAATCGCTCTCATGTGGTGTTGGAGGTGGTGGGGAGATGTCTTTTGATTCATGATTGTCATATGTCCAGTGTTAGTAGGAAGACAAGGATAATGGCTTGAAAGATACTGAGTGGAGTTTTTTTTCTTTTTCGGATTCGAATATTTTTATTGATGGAAAAAATTTGAGTAGTAATGAAATAGTAAGAGATCTCAATGTTGAATGAGAAAGGATTCTTATTAATTTGAGTAGTAATGAAATGGTGAGGAGATATCGTTACTTGATTTATGATGTGGAATGGAGGGGTGATGCTAGGGCTGAGCATCAGTATTAGATCAAAAATTGCCAAATTGATAAAAACTGCAACATCTTAATTTGGATCTAATTCCAATTGTCTACATCTTTGGTTTGTTCGGATTTCGGGTCATATGGGTCATGGGTATAATAGATAAGTTTTAACGGGTTAGATTTAAACTTTGTTGATACATCTAAACTTCCATTGATCTATAAATTTATATTCTTCAAATAATTCAGCACCTTGTACACCACAAGGCAGCAAAAGATAGAAGAATTAAACGTTGGAACAAAATGGACTTCTACAATGCCTCTAGAGTTTTGATGATAACAAAGTATTGAAAGAACAAATTGGACATACTAATGTGTGTTCAAGTGTATATAACATAAGAGTGTGTTTGGATGAAGCAATTTGGAAAGCAAGAAAATTTAAAAATTCATGGAATTGATATCCTTCATTTTAATTTCCACCATTTGCAAAATTTATTGTTTGGATCAATGAGTTGAATTCCTTTCATTTATAAAATTTATTGTTTGGAAAGAGTTATTAAATTCCTTTCATTCTTTATCATGATTTATTTATATTTTTTTGATTAATTAGTTTAAGGGGGGTGTATTCGATTGAGATTTTGAAAGACTATTTTGACAAAAAAAATCTTGAATATTTTAAAAGACTTTATGAGATCATATTGATTTTGTGAGATTTTAGAAGACTTTTTTGAAAGACTTTTCAGAATCAAGATTTTTAACATAGAATCTGTGAGATTTTATAACATAGACTTTTGAGATTTCAAAGTACTTTATGAATTTTAAGATTTAAACGACTCAATAAATTCGATACAAATTTCTTCTAAAAATATAATGAATCAATCAATAATTCCTTAAAAAAAGTCAATATAAACAAATAAAATCAATGAAACATAAAAAAGACCACAATAATAATAATTTTTTAATCAAAATAAAAATAACACAATAACAATTAACGTTTTATCAAAAATATTGAAGAGGAAAACCAATTTGAAACAATTTATCATTCATATGAATCAATCATGTTTTGCAGACGTGTTGTTGTTGCATATGAATCAATCATGTTTTTCAAAAAAGTTACAATGAATCAGTTCATATCCTCCTATATATGTGATTCAATTAAAAATAATAATCATCATATCATATGATTTGCGTGAGAAGAACATGAGAGCAGTAGCCAGTAAGAAAGAACATGAGAGTAGAGAAAAAAGTCTTGAAAGTTTAAAGTCTCAAGGGTTTGAGTGAGATTGTTGAATCAGTATTTTATGTGTATTTTCAAGTAATATTATTTTCTACTGTATTTTTTTTTTTTTTTTTGACGGGCTACTGTAATTCTTTTAGAAACTCTTTTTAATGTAATTAATATTAATATAAACATTTCTACACTATTCAAAAACAAAACAAAAATAATTGTAAAAAAAAATAAGGAAAATTATGAAAAACTATTTTGTTCATAAATTTTATTTATAAAAAACAAAAAATATAAAACTAATTTTTTTGTTAATTTAAAAACTATATTTGTTTCAATTGATGAATAAATTTTAAATAAATTACGTTTTCAATATTCACCTTTAATTTTCTAAAAAAATCTTTAAAAAACCACATAAAAAAAGGAGAAAAAAAATCAGTTTTCTTAAAAATAAAACATTCATTTTTCTTGGAAAAATATTATATTATTAATTTTTTTTGACTAATCTAATCTAATATTATATTATTAATTTATTATAAAATATAATATATTTAAATAATCTAATATTAAATAACAATTTTAATGAATAATAGTAATAAATAAATATAGTCCTGTTGAATTTGAGATATTTAGGTGAAAGAATGAAGGAAAATAATAAGGAACAATAATAATTTTGATAATGACCTAAAATAATATATTTACATTATTTACATTATAAAACAGTACGACGACGTTGATATTTATAACCAAGCGAACTAATTTAAATCTAAATTAAATCCCTTAATTATAGGGAATAAAATAAACAAATCTAAATATATTTTCTCAACAAATATAGTATAAACATTAAACCTATTTTATATTCTAACACTCCCCCTCAAGCTAAAACTCACTAAGCTTTAACTTGCTACAAAATAAACCCTGAAAATAAAAAATTAAATTCTTTGATAGCGCCAACGAGAGTAGCAACCAAGTCATCAGTAGAGCAGCGGCCAAAGGAATCCATAACAAATTATATAAAAATACCCGCGGATTGAAGTATCACAAACGGGGACGAGATTAAAGGTAACGGGACCCGCGGATTAAAGAATCACAAACGGGTAACGGGATTAAAGGTAACGGGGACCCGCGGATTGAAGAATCACCAACGAATAACGGGATTAAAGGTAACGGGGACTTATGAAAAAGTGGCATGTGGGCTGCATATGTCAGGGTAACAAAAGGGGTACAACAAAGTTAAGTAAAGTAATATATAAGAACGAAAAAGGTTAACAAAATAGAAAGGTGGAACAAAACAAAAAGAATGAAGGCTAGGGTTTATATGAAAAAAGGTAGGATTAAAGGTAACGGGGACCCGCGGATTGAAGAATCACCAACGAATAACGGGATTAAAGGTAACGGGGACTTATGAAAAAGTGGCATGTGGGCTGCATATGTCAGGGTAACAAAAGGGGCACAACAAAGTTAAGTAAAGTAATATATAAGAACGAAAAAGGTTAACAAAATAGAAAGGTGGAACAAAACAAAAAGAATGAAGGCTAGGGTTTATATGAAAAAAGGTAAGTAAAACAGCAGAATTATGTTTCAAGGTGGATACCATGACTCTGATATCATGTTGAATTTGAGATATTTAGGTGAAAGAATGAAGGAAAATAATAAGGAACAATAATAATTTTGATAATGACCTAAAATAATATATTTACATTATTTACATAATAAAACAGTACGGACATTGGTATCTATAACCAAGTGAATTAATTTAAATCTAAACTAAATTCCTTAATTATAGGGAATAAAATAAACAAATCTAAATATATTTTTTCAACAAATATAGTATAAACATTAAACCTATTTTATATTCTAACAAGTCCCATGGCAAAACTAAAATTTTTATCCTACCAACAATGAATTGGTCCAAGTAGTAAGAGTCTTGGTCCTCTTAAGCATGTAGTCAGTAATTTAATTCCTAACTTATGCGTACGTGAAAATTCGGTTGGGAGGGGAGAACCCACCATGTGTGCCCCACAGATTCTCCAACGAAGATTAATCATCGCTAACAACGGTAGAAACTTCGTACTAATAACGTGATAACCAAAAAATAAATAACGTGGTAACCCAAAAAAAAAATGGTAAAAACTCTATCTTGAGTCTTGACACTTTTTTTCCTCTTTGGCTTCAAACTCTTTTCCAATGGATACTCGTACTCTCTCCACTTCCTCCAATAATCTCTCTAGTTCAACAGATAACAACAACAGTGATACCATAATTACATCCCTTGAAGTTTTAAGTCTGCAGCTTCAGACCTATGCTCAGACTCCTCTCCATTTTCTTTACTATGGTATCAGCTTGTACAATTCATGAGGGTCTCATTCAAAAAATAGGAAGGAGGTAGGGACTAATTTCCTCCCAAAGACAACTTTTATGATTCTGTATTCTTCACTACCATGCATATTTAATCAAAGAAGTTACAGTTGTTTGAGATTAATAGGGATCAATCTCAACCTGTTGCAAGCCGGATAGAAGAAAAGTTTCATGCCAGCGAGCCTTTCAGCCTATGAGTGTTAGATAGTGGCATTTGGAAATTGAGAAGAAGTGGGAGATCAGAGAGAGAGAGAGAGAGAGAAAGGAAGCTGAAGTTGAAATTGCAATGAGTAGTAGTGATGGAGGAGGAAATGTATATAATAGTTAATGCCTTACTTTTGCTGAAAGAAATTTAGGTGAAATGATGTTTGGTGAAAATGAAATTGTGTTTGGTGAAAGAGAGCAATATCACTATCACCATTATTAATGAGATTAATCATGGACCACATCAGGTTGATTAATTAGGCATAGTAAAGGGCATTAACGTGGCCACAAAACAAAGCCTTCTATACAATTATTGAGAGAGATTAACTATGACTTGAAATCGTCCTACATCTTTTAAGTAATGCTGATCTCTCTACCGATCCATGTTATTGTGAAAACTGGAAACGAAGGAGCTCAGTAAATCAATGAATTGAGCCATGCTCAAGAAATCAATAAATAAGAGATAAAGGTTACAATTTTTCTTTTTTTGAAATCTACCAACGAACTCTCTACAAAGTGAAGACTAAGATTATATACCGTTGTAAACTCTAGCTAACTTTGTAACTATCTATCTAACTAGTTAAATATATCCACGAATAAACTCGCAAATTTTCTCTGAAGCAAAATTGACGTTTTACAATTCAACCATCATATTGATTTATGAGCGTGGCTTCTTATGTTCAAACTCAATCACATTGACAAGTTCAGCAAGAGCTCCCATAGCTGCAGTCCCACCTCTTTGTAGTAGAGAAAGTGCTAGTTCATATTCGTTCCATCTGCTTAATCCGCGTGCCAATTTCCTCAAAGTGTCTACCTTCACATCTTGAAGCCATGCAGGTGCAAAACTAACCATTAATCCTACTAAACAACAGACATAAGTTTTCCACGTAAGAGGATTGCAACTGAGGGAAATTTTTCTCTCCATGACTTCTGCCAGGAAGTCCAAATGGACTCCAATTATGCGATTCCTTCTAGAGAGTTTCGATGATGGTAACTTGGTCCCAACACCCCATAAAATTGATCCCGCCTGCATCAACAAATATGCTATAGCATAACCCTCAAGTATATATGACACCACATTATCATTTTTACGCTTGACATTCCTTGACGACAGCAACCAGGTAGGAATAGTCTCCTTGTACAATTCCTGGACCAGTTGTATACCACCAGCTGCACATAAAAGAGTTGCACCAAGTGTTGCCATTTCTTTTGCACTTTGAGCTGCTAGGGATATTGATGTTTCATTGGACTTTAAGCGGCTAGAGCCAGAACTCGCTCTTATTCCGGCTAATTCGTTGGAATACTCTGTCACTAGTCCCACAATCACATCATTTAGATACTGCACATTGTGTATATTTCGACAGGATCGAAGATAAAGGAATCCTGGTGCAACAAAAGGAAAGGCACCAGGGGCAGTGATAGAACTACCCAACAGGCCATTCACACTACATTCAGCAGTCAACTTTGAGTTTGAACTAGACAATACTCCAAGGAATGAGGTGAAGCAACTTCTCACCAGCTGAGCAACAGATTCATTGTTATGTCTGAACACAGAGCGGGAACCGGATACAACAATGAAGTTGTGCCAGCGGCGAACCTTTTGTGCCCACAGAGAGCCAATAACAGGCATGCTGGGCCAAGGGCAACCTGATGCACAATTTTCCAAAGCAGCTCCGGTGATAGCATGGATATACTCCAGGCTCTTGTCAAGTTTAAAAGTAATAGATAAACTGACAAGAGCTGCCATTGGTAATGGAAGCATTACTGGTGAGCCTCCTGCCAGCAACAATGACACTCGTAAGCAATGCAAATGTAATAATTATGTCTGGACTGTTTGACACAGAATTACATGAACAGAATAAAAATATTTGTTGACCTCTCTCTCTCTCTCTCTCTCTCTCTCTCACACACACAACGCTATACACCTACTTACTAACAACATGAACATTCTAAATAAAGAAAAAAATTTGAAAATCTCTCTCTCTCTCTCACACACACACACACAACTCTATACACCTACTTGCTAACAACATGAACATTCTAAATAAAGAAAAAAATTTGAAAATATTTCTTCGTTAAAAGTATTGATCAAAATAAAGTTGTAATCTGAATCATAACATAACTGGTTCCATAGAAAGAGGAGAAAGACCAATTTATTCTGGTCACTGCAAGTCAGAAACAATTTCCAGAAATATACAAAATGTTTGTGCATGTGCCTATCTCTGTAATTTCTACCTATCTGCCCAAGCACGTAGATGTATGATGTGTTTTGAATTTGGTAGGACTCATAATGGAAATTAGTAAACATCAAACATTTATATTAGAGTAATGAACCAGCAAAGTACCAGATGAACAGTTTGGAACCTCAACGCCAACATGTGTTAGTATAGCTTTTATTTCTGATTCCACTGACTGAAGAACTGCTGCAGGACTAGGCCAATCTGTTCCATTCATTGGAACTTGTTTCCATACACCACGAGTAACTTCTGAAGAAAAGTAATCAATAATGGCAGCAATTGACGCTGGAAGAAAATCAACAAGGTGTCTCAGACCTGCAAGTGAAATGGCAGATGCTTTACAGTGATAAGATGAGGTAGCACCGGAAACACAGGCACCTTCTGCCCAGTAAATTTTGTCTGACCGTAACAACTAACGTTTGTTTATTAGTTGCATTATAAGGTATAAGAATTGTTTAAGAAAAGTATAAAAATTTCTGTCCAAAAAAAGGTTATAACAATTGATTAAGAAATGTATAAGTGTACCAAAATTACCCTAATTTGGTGTGAACTCTGTTCATCATTATGTTACACTTACAAGCCAATGATATCCAGAAAAGAATATTAGCAAAAAAGAATTGGAACCAGCAACTTTATTTAATTTTCATGATTTAGTTATCATCTAAAGGCACAAGAAACTTGAAACCTTTGATTTACATACAAGTAAAGCTAGCATCTAGCAAACCTGTTGTCAAGTCTCGTGATGAAAGCCTCCCATGAACACAAGCAGTTAAGATTGCTTCCAGGACAAAAGGAAGAGCTTCTAGTACTTCCCATGCAGGGAGCACAGGTCTTTGAAGAGCATCATCACCAGAATTTATGAGAGAGCTACATGCATTACTGCTATTTGGCGATGAACAATTACTTGATGAAATCCCACCTTTAGACATCTTTTGGTAAATCATGCTTAAGATTACACTAGCAGTTTGAGGAATAGAATTTCCAGTAGAAATACCAGAAAGGGTTGAAGCAACACAAGATTTGTATTGACAATACAAGGCCCGTAATTTTGGAAATGAATCGATATGTACAGGTTTAAATGCAGAATCTAAGAGATTTTTATTGCTTTTAAGCTTATCTTGGGAAGACATGACACGGTTATTGTGCAATGACAAAAGATACTCCAAACCTCCAACTGCAATTCCTCCTTCAGTGATGCACTGGTCAAGAGGGGGTCTACAGAATTTCCATAAACGAATGAGGAAAAGAAATGCTAAAGAAAAAGCCATGTAAACTGATGTTGAAGGCTCGTCGCCTGTGCTATTCGGAGTCGGTGTAATTGAGCCAAATGCTTCACAAAGTGGCAATAAAGAAGCAGCAACTGTGGGAACCTGCACAAATAACACTTGTTAAAAAAAACATTTGACATCAAAAAGTGACTGGAACATAATTAAGGTTGAGAATGAAGTCTATATACTTGTAACTCAGAAATGACGCTTGAACTATAAACAAATGATTTGTTACTTTTCTGTTTTTAATGCTACTGTAACTTGCTTAACCAAGTGCATCCCCAGCAGGAACTAGAAGGAGGAAGCATATAAACTTTCAATATCCTCTTTAATCATCTATTCCAACTTTATTTATAAGGTTAATTATGTTTTTTTGTCCCTAAAAAATTAATAATTCTTGATTGCATTGCACCATTAGATACAAGAAAACGTAAACACCCTCGGCCCCCCTGAAAATTCAATGTTAGTCTGAACCTTTATAAAGTGAAGTACTTTTCATCCCCAACTTTTGAAATATGTCATTCGTGGTTTCTAAAATTCGTTTTTTTTTCTTGGTTGAATCTAAAATTCGGTTTTAATACCCACTTTGAAGTCTGCCAGAGACTACGGACAACAAATTGCAAGAGACATAGGAACCAAAAACGACACATTTCACAAAGTAGGGGAACAAAGTACATCAATTTTCAAAAGAACTACAACCGATTTTTTTAATTTTTTTGGTTCAAAAAATATATTTAATCTTTACTTTTATCTATACAAAAAAAACCTTAAAAGGACAAATGTGGCCAAATCTCTATTCGACGCAGGATCTCAGCACACCCCTTTACCCCCATGCGTAGACGGTGCGAGGGTGAACAAATGTAGGTGGCATATCTCAACACACCCCATCACTTTGTAACTATAATAGACATCTAGAGAATAGAAAAATGCAGGTGACCCAATAACATATCTAGGATAGGGTCCAAAGGTTAGCTCAATAGATGAGGATGCCTAAGCTTTATAAGAACTAATTTGGCCATTTCAGTTGATGTGGAATCTTAGAACACACCCTCACACTCGAGACTATACATCTGGAACATGGACAAATGACTGCCAACTATCAAGTGAAACCCAAAAATTTCCATCCTTAGAAATTTGTGATTGAGAATCAAAATGGGGTATCATATTCATATAGCAATCAAACATCACATAAATTGTTAAAGTGATTCACTTACTACACCATGTAAAGAAAGTATATGAACTGTATCAACACAGGAAGCTCCACGGAGGACAGCACTTAGCATGGACATATTATCAACCAAGAGGCCCCAAGTTCCAGAATGACTAGGTACAGGAGAAGCCAGCAGTTTGACTACATAGTAGACCACATGTTCCTACAAAGGAGACAACATTTATATTATATTATGTTATATTATTGCAAATGTGCATACCTAAAGTTATGACTTTACTCTCTCCTTTCGTAACAAGATTGTTTTTAGTGTGAGACAGAGACAAAGAGTACTCATAATATATAAAGAATATATATCCAAGAAAATTGTTGAAGCAAATTTAAGTAACTATATTTTGAACAGACTTCCAATGGTTCAATATCTCTGTTAGGAAGAGGATTTGTCACCTGAATATACCATCCACGGCTGAGGGATGCACCACACAGAATCTTTGCAGCTGCAGGCCTTTCCACCTCCGATCCATTTAATGCAATATAGTATAACTTCTCTATCTCCGCTAGGCTAGTACGGAAGAAACATTGTGAAGACCAATCATCAGTACTTTAGAAAAAACCAAATTTGAATCATAAATTTGTATAAAAGCATACCTTGAGGCAGGTGTCGCCGTAAGGGCATTTATAAGAGGATTGTTTAACGGTGTTCCATCCATAAATGTTAACCATGGAGATTTTTCTAGTGGCGATGAATCTGACAAAGACATAACAGATGTAGACACATAACCAGGCCAAAAGTACACTGATGTATCCATTAAATTCCTTGCTATACAAGCTTCCACTATGAGATGCCTCAAGTTCCCACCTAAAAGATAATTATTTTCAAAAGTATCAGAGATATGCAAACAAAAAAAACAAGGAGCAAGTTGTTTGCATGTGATAGTAGTCCTTATTCATCATAAATAAAGCAGATTAAATAATGGAAGCACATATGATATGAGGTTACCAAAATCAACCTACCTGCTTTTGTATTGGCATTAGCATGAATGCTAGTGAAAGATTCACCCTTTTCATTCATTGAATTATAAATGAAACTCGCTGCTTTTTTAGCTGCCTGATTAGCTGCATCAACAACTAATGCAGGAGGGCAAAGAAGGCCAGAAAAGTGTCCAAGGACTTGAACAGATGAAATCAGCCCAAGTTTCATAGAACCATCGCTCTTCATTTCAGGTTTGGATTGTGATCTCATAGGAACTGGAACAGTTGACAGATTATTTTCAGTGTCATCCTGTAGAACATTCACAATTGCCAAAGGGACGATAGATAAAAGCATGCATAAACGGGCTTCAAGATGGGGAATAGGACCTTCAGGAGGATCACGCTCCTGCAATGCACCATGAGAGAGGGGAAATATTAGTTATTTGGTTAATACTTCCATGAAAACAAAAAATTAAGTATGGACCAGTCTCAACTCGCTGCACAAGCCGGAGGGCTGAAAGCCAAAGTGCTAAAAAAGTTTCATGCCAGCTAGCCTGGTTAAATATTTGGAGTGTCTTGATTCCTTCTGCAAATACGTCATGAATATTAGGAAAGACCCGGATCAAACCCAAAATAATGGAACCAAAGACAAATCTAATATATAACTTTCTGAAAATAAACCCTAAATAACTAATGAATAATTACAGCAGGCAAAGACAAATCCAATGAAAACCACCACAAAGATTTACCTGTAAGCACCTCAATAGCTGATTTGATAGGAATCTGTCTAGAATCCATAGCATTCTCCATAAAAATGTCAAACGGAACCCAACAAGATCTGTAGTTGCACTTCAACAATGCTTTACATGATCCAACATCAACAATCTTCCCAACCACCTGATGCTTATTTAGGGAGTAATCAAAATGAGAAACTCCATGGATCCTTGTAGACACTTTTCTAAGGACTTGAGTTACTAATTTAAATTCTGATGATGCTAATTCAAGGGATTCAAGAAATTGAAGCCTCTGTAGGAGGCAATTGAAATTTTCAGGCCTATCAAACATGATGAATCACAAAATACGGAAAATAGATTGTCAGCTTCCCAACACGGCTCCTAGAAAGCAAGATATATGAACAATAAAATCATGTAAAAATTTATCTGAGTGCACTAATATCAACACTTGAAGAACTAAAAATGGTTATGCTCAAATGTGCTAAGACAAGAGAGGACTACTGGGTATAACGCCATTTTTCCCGATATGTAGGTATAACGCCATATGCATATGTGCTGTTAAATAGAATTTCCCAAACCATTGGATAATGGAACCATTTACTTGAAACTATTCCCGATGGTGGATATTTGTACTAGCAAACCGCCTAGAAATAACCAGATAGGAATTATGGCATTTACCAGCTAAAGTGAAATGAATTGTATCAGAAGCATAATCAAACCATATTATTGTATATAGTAGAGAATCAAAATAGAGATGTCATATAGTAGTAAAACAGTATATGAAGTGTAAAAACTAAAATATCCATATATCATAGTTACTACATTATTCAGTCTGGCAATGTTGAAACTCAATGTTATTAATTTTTGGAGCTTAACGGAATAAGCTAAAATATTATTTCAGCATCTTGATTATTTAGAATGTTAAGTATGATTAGAGATATTAATATTGATGGATTGAGATGCAATTAATTTTAAAATGCCAAACTAAATGTTCAAGACAAAATATAAAAAGGTGGGAGACAATACATGTTTAAGAGAACAGACTGCAGAAGAATCGTTGCTTTTCTGCTTTCGCTTAGTCTTTCCAAAACCTCTAAGGCTGTGATGGCATTTCTCTTCCGTATCTGTTCACGATAATCACCTTTATTAAAATTGTGCATCATATTATGATCAATTTCCATATACTGGTCACCCGTTGGGACCAAACACGATCTTTCATTAAAGGTCACTTCGAATCCCCAATCACTTAATGTGCTATCAATCAAAGCAATGATGATGTTATAAAAGAACAGCACAAATACATGTCCTAGCTCCAGATCATGAATTTTGAATGTTTCAGAAAAATGAAGGACAGAATCAATGGACTTAATTATTCTGCAAAACAAAACAAAAAAAAAACTTTTTTAGACTAAACACTGTTGATCAAGGTATATTCAGGTAAATTAAGTAAAATATCAACTAGGACTAGAAGCAAGAAAGCACAATCACACGTAAAAGTACTAATGTAGTACAAATCGTCACATGAATTTTCAACCACAAACTTATATAGACATAAACAAACACTAATGTATTTGGGGTAAGAGTTTTAACTTTTGAATGGCCAAGTTACCAACTTACCAACAATAAGTCGATCACAGTAGTTCAATTATCTCCTAAAAGAATAAATTCATCCAGGGAAAAAATGCAAGGGATTATTGGAGGGTAATAAACCCCGCAATGCAAAAATAAATAAACTGTTAAGAATCAATTAGCATTGATATCGTATTTATTGAATTGATTACATTACCTATTTTGTATTACTCATATGATTATAAATAAAGGCTTAGTGATGTCTCATAAGACACATAGGGTGCGTTTGATCTGTTAAAAAACAGGGGATTGCACTGGACAACTTTTTTTGTACCCTATTTGATTCAGAAACTGTTTATGGGACTGGACAAATAGCTAGTAAGGGACTGGACAAAAGCAAGAATTTTTGTCCCCCACTAAACCACATCACAACTTTTTGTCCAGAGTACAACTATAAAAAATACGAAAATACCCATTTTATTTTCGAATATAAAAAATATTATCTCTCTCCAATGCAGTTTTGTCTTGTCTTGTATTATCTTGTTCTGTCATGTACTATACTGTTCTGTTCTGTCTAGTACCTATTGTTTTACAAATCAAACGCACCCATAACATTATACATAAATATGATTTCAACATGGTATCAGAGTCTCTCCATGATCCGTTGGGCCGTCTGCTATCAGGTTTCTAATCGGGTCAACCACCATTTATATCCGCGCCCCAATAGTATTAGTAAGAAGTTCAGTTCGGTTAATCGCATTTTAAAATTAAAAACCAAGAACCAAAGCAAACTAGTTCGGTTTTGATTGGTTCGGTTTTTTATTCGAACCAAATTAAATCAATTAATTTCCGGTTTGCTTACACCCCTAACAATAATGTAACCACATTTAATGCGAAACACAATGTCATAAGATCTGCTTTAATAATTTATTAATTAATCATAAACTTAACCTAAGCTAAGAAATGAAGAAGCATAGTTAGTTTAAGTTTAGGGTTTACTTACTTGTTATTGCAGGAATGTGAAGCAATTGGATGAAAATTGAAAACATGTTGATCAAGAAGTGGAAGGAAAAGAGCATAAGCATGAGGATGAGAATTGCGACATTGAAAAACCTTATAAGATAAAAGCGTAAGTAATTGAAGAGGAAAAATAAGACGAGAAGAAAGAGCTTGATGAAGAAACTTCCACATTGAAGGATGATCCTTTCCTCCATTTTCAGAACAAATTTGAGAAACTAAAAGCTCAACTAACTCAGAACTCGGTAACTCAACTCCAACCGAGTTAAGATACTCAATTAACTCAGTTACCCATGTCATTGGTGACTCATTGCTCCGTTGTTGCCATAGCTGTAACCTCTTTGTAACCGCTTCGTTCACTTGTTCGTTCCATTGTAACGGATTCATTCTAGAATGTTCTATAGTTAGTTAGAGTTGGTTTTTTGAAATGAAATTAGAAAGAATGATTGATGTGATGATGATTTAATGATAGTGAGAAGAAGAAGAGTGGTAGTTAGTTAGGTTAGGATAAGGGAGTGTTTGGATGTGTGAATTTGAAAGTGGAATTTAATTGAATTGATGGTGGTAAGTAGGAAGCGTGTTGAGTCACTGACGCCAACCAACAAACAAACACCTAAGTTTCGTGTCGTGCTACTCGCCGCTTATATTGTCTCAATTTATGAGGGTCGGTTACAGACTCAGTGATGTACTACTACTAGTGTAAGGAAGGAGTAGTATAATAATAATGCATCTCATGTACTAGTAGTAACTTTTCAGGTCAAAAGTGAGTCATTCCAACTCAATAAGTTACCCTATTCCATGTGTGGAGCCACTTTCTTCAAAACTTTGTTTACACGTACAAAGCTATTTATTGCAATTTATTATTGATATAAAAATAATTCTTTTAAATAATCATGTATCAAATCAAGATATTTCACTCAATTAGTTAATGAGCTCTTCGACGAATTGTTATGGAGAATTGAAGTTCTATTTTTACTTACTTTGCAGCTGAACTATACTAAAAATTAGAGGATTAAAACCAAAAAAAAAAATCTTGTGTCAATAAGAAATGGCTCAACCTTCCTTTCATAATTAATTATAAAGTGCATGATGGATGCTCTTATGAACCAAAAATAAACAACTACCAATGTATCCTATGGACCATGTTAAAGCATTTCTAGATTCCCTTAAAAGATGAAGAATGTGAATACACATTGATGAGGTTCACATAGAAAACTTTGCACCAGATGAAGATCTATAATGATGATATTTCATCTCCTAAATCTTCTGAGTCTTCTATGGCTATCAAGAGGATTGGATCATCAAAGGATCGAATTAAGAAGAAAAGAAATATTAAAAGAAATCTCTCCAAATTAATGAAAGGAATAGCAAGCTGGATGTTGTTGGGCAAGAGCAAGCTGGTGCTCAAGCTCTAAGATGAGAAAATGCAAATTGTTGAAGAACAACAAAATGTTGTTGATATTGAAAAACTTGATGAAGACTAAAATGTTGTTGATTAGTTGTATCTGTCTTCTTCTGAAATCTCGCCGCCAAAATATCTTCCACACGCCACCACAGACACGGTTATAACGCTTTTCCAGCGTGTGTGGGCCACACGCCGCCTTACTCTACTCCATTTATGTCGACGTTTGTTCTGTGGGTCTCGTTTTTTGTTCCTGGTTCCGGAATCCCTTCCAGTTTTTGGGTCTCACATTTAAGGTGTATTTCGATAGTTTTTTGCCTTAGCTACATTGGGTTTTTCGCTATTTCAATCTGTCACATTGAACCTTTTGGTTCGTTTGTTGTTTCTGCAACTCGACCACGATTGGGTTTTTTGCAACTTTTCTGTTTGAAATATCATGTCATGAATATTAAAGAACGATATCGAGTCCACGAAAAAGAGTTTGATCTTGTTTGCTTTTCACGGAACACATATAATCACAATAGAAAAAATTGAATGGTAAGAACTATCAGAACTAGTATTCTTTTGTTGAGATATGGTTTTTGGGACAAAACCTTTAAGCGACAAATATGGATGCTAAGTTAAAAGATGATTGGTGTTGGATTCCAGCCAATGAGAAACACATGGTTTCTCTATTTTCTTCATTCGGTGCTTAACTTCAAAATGTGTCAGAAACATTTTGGAATGCTTGGTAAATTGAGAAAGAAATATGTCAAAGATACTGTAGCATAGTTTGAAGAATGGATACCATGCATTTAATGCATATAAATTGCTCCCTCTATAAATAGAGACTTCAGCAAAGCAAACAACACACAACAACAACACATCCTCACTCATAGATAGAGAGTTGAGAGAAAAATAGAGAGCCTTAGAAAGTGTTCTAAGAGAAAAATAGTGAGCCAATTTGTGAGAATTGTATCTACAAATTGAGATACACAGTGAGATGCACTTAAGGGTGAAGATTTGTATTTCCATTATTATTATTATTGTAGTGGAAGTTTAAGAGGCCTACGGGTCCCGTGGTTTTTTCCTTACTCTCATTGAGAAGGTTTCCACGCTAAAATTTTCTTGTGTGTTATTTTACGTTTCCGCTAAGTGCCTATTTTGAGTTCATAGAGGAGGGAAATTATGCAGGCATTTCCCAACAGTGGTATCAGAGCACTCGTTGCTCAGGGATACTGAAGGGTCGTATTCGCAAGAAATTCTTAGTATGCTCTGTGGCTGCGACATTGTTCGATCTTCCACATCAGAAAAGAAATATTCTTGTTGCTAGAAATAAAGTGAGGTAGTGATATATTGCATGTCTAAGAAAGTTCTGGCTAGGCAAAGACTTGGTACTTTAGCGTGACTATTGACCCACCTCTTTCCTGGGAATTTTCTTGGTGCATTATTCACGAGCTCGTATTTATTCTAGTATACGATAATTGTCACACTGGTTGAAAAAATATATATTATTGTCCTGTGAAACTCAAGATGGAGGGCTCTATCACTCATGACGACGATATGTTCAAGTTAACCGCTGACAATTACACATATTGGAAGTCAATGATGGAGGACCACTTATATTGCAAAGACTTGCATGAGCCAATCACCCAGATGGAAAAGCCAACAGAGAAGACTGACAAAGACTGGGAGACTGAGAATCGAAAAGCAGTGGCTATGATTCGAAAATACATTGATCGAAGTTTGTTCGAGCATGTATCAATTTATACCAATGCGTATGAGTTGTGGACAAAGCTTGAATCATTGATTCAAAAGAAGACACCCAAAAAATAAAGCCCACCTTGTTAGAAGACTGGTGAAGTTGGAGTACTCAGACAGTCAAAACATGATCGAACATCTATATACCTTCAAAGGTATTGTAAATCAATTGACGAAAACAGAAATGAAGATAGATGGCGAGTTGCAAACACTTCTACTTCTCAGTTCCTTACCTGAGAGTTGGGACACTCTAGTTGTCACTCTCAGCAATTCTGCTCCAGACGGAAAGCTTAACATGGATTCAATTACTGATTGCTTGTTAAATGAAGAGTCAAGACGAAGAGAAAGAGGCTTGAACAATCAGTTTGAAACCAACGTCCTTGAAAATCAAGGAAGGAGTAAGAATCGGGAAAAAGGTGGTCGTGACAAATCAAGGGGTAAATCAAAGTCTCGCACCAAACTAAGTTGTTACTACTGTGGCAAACCAGGACATAGAAAGTTTGAGTGTAGAATTTTAAAGAGAGATCAACAGGCTGGAACAGTCCATCCTGACCAAATTGATCCAAAGAAAAAGGATGATGGAACCACGACAGCAGTCGCCGCAAACAACAAGAATATGTTTCTTGTTGAGGAGGAAAATTATCTAAATGTAGCGTCCGATGACTGCATTTGGATAATTGACTCAGGAGCATCCTTTCATGTAACCCCTCATGGAGAATTATTCTCATCATATCAAAAAGGAGACTTTGGTATGGTGAAGATGGGCAATCATGTCACAAGCAAGATTGTTGGCATTGGCGAGGTGACTCTAGTTACAGAGTATGGTTATAAGCTCGTGTTGGAAGGAGGTTAGACATGTTCCAGATATTCGTCTAAACCTTATCTCAACAGGAAAGTTAGATGATGCTGAGATGATAAGCCAATTTGGAGCTGGTAGATGGAAGCTCAGTAAAGGAAGCATGATCATTGCTCGTGGAAAAAAGGAAGGCTCCTTGTATATTATGCAGGGAAAGATAAACATGGGAGAGACCAATGTTGCTCAAGACACAAGCAAAGAATTATGGCACAGACGACTAGGTCACATGAGTGAGAAAAGTTTGGAGATTCTTGCTAAAGATCATCTTCCAAATATCAAGGGACAAGCACTTGAATCCTGTGAGGATTGTCTAGCAGGAAGACAACACAGAGTATCCTTTCAAAGATCAAATGATGCAAGAAGAAAGCAAATCCTCGATCTTGTTCATTCAGATGTTTGCTCAACATCTAAAAGGTCCCTTGGTGGAGCACAATACTTCGTTACCTTCATTGACGATCACTCCAGAAAATTGTGGGTGTATCCATTGAAGACGAAAGATCAAGTTCTTCAGGTTTTCAAAGAATTCCATGCCTCTGTAGAACGGGCATCTGGAAGAAAACTGAAATGTTTAAGGACTGACAATGGTGGAGAGTATATAGGCTCATTTGCAGCTTATTGTAAATCTCATGGAATAAGACATGAGAAAGTACCTCCTAAGACTCCTCAAATGAATGGAGTGGCTGAAAGAATGAACAAAACAATTGCCGAGAAAGTCAGAAGAATGCTTTCTCAAGCAAAACTTCCCAAATCATTTTGGGGTGAAGCAGTGAGAACTGCAGTTGATTTGATAAATTTGACTCGTTCAAGACCTTTAAATGGAGAGATACCAGATGAAGTATGGTATGGAAAGAAAGCCTCTTATGGTCACTTGAGAGTATTTGGGTGTAGAGCATTTGTTCATGTTCCTAAAGATGAAAGAGTAAAGCTAGGTGCTAAGACGAAGGAGTGCATATACCTTAGTTCACCAAGAGATGAACTTGGCTTCAAATTATATGATCCTGCCAATAAGAAGATTGTTCGAAGCAGAGATGTGGTATTCTATGAAGACCAGATAATCCACGACATTCAATCTAAGAAGCCAAAGACCATTGTGGTACACAATTCAGGGGGAGAGATTCCTCAAATGAATTATGATCGTGATCAGTTAACACAACCCAATTAGATGGAGCAACCTGATCAGATAGAACAGAGCCAGCTAATCGATCAAGATCAAATGGCTGATAATGATGATATTGAACAAGAACCTCAATTGAGAAGATCAACGAGAGTTAGACAACCATCAAGAAGGTATTTCTCGGGTGAATATATAAATGTCACCGACGATGGGGAACCTCAAAGCTTCGTGGAAGCTGTTAAGACAGATGATAAGGATAAATGGCTACAAGCCATGCAAGAAGAAATGCAATCCTTAAAGGAGAACCAAACATATGACCTGGTAAAGTTACCAGAAGGAAAAAGAGCCTTGAAAAATAAGTGGGTGTTTAAGCTCAAGTCTGAAGAGAACAACCCAAACCCCAGGTACAAAGCACGAATCGTCGTTAAGGGGTGCCATCAAAGGAAAGGCATTGATTTTGAAGAAATATTCTCACTGGTGGTGAAGATGACATCCATTAGAGCAATCCTTGGTCTAGCTGCAAAACTAGACTTAGAGATAGAACAACTTGATGTTAAAACAACATTCTTGCACGAAGATCTAGAGGAAGAGATCTATATGGAACAACCTGAAGGTTTCGTTGAACCAGGTGTTGAACCCTAAATTTTGCCCACTCTTTTATCACATATAGTGTTTTATGTTGCATTATCTTACAAATGTGTGAAGTAGCCTGTTTGGTAATACCAATGGTTTATAAGTGCATGTGAGCACAGGGTCACAAGTTTGAGTCTCACTTAAGTCTTTTTTTTGTGTTTTATTTTATTAAAAAAAAAAAGTCACAAAAATTATTTTTTTAAAATTTATTATTTCTATATTTTATATTCATTTTTTTATTATTGGAAAAATATAAAAAAAAAAAGTATAAGATCTTAATAAAAAAAATATAAAGAGCAGATCATGCAAAAAAATATATAAAGAGCAGATCATGCAAAAAAATATAAAAAGATCCCAAAATATAAAATAAAAGAATATAAAATTTTAAAAAATCTGGAAGGAGATATTATAGAGACTTTGTCCCCAAGTTTCAATCAAATCGGTCATACAAATTTATTCCAAAAATAAACCTAATTTTTACCTATAAATACCACAAGAGTTTCACACTAAAAAAGGGGGACAACTAGCAAAAATTTGAGAGAGCACTACAATTCAAGCAGGTCAGTTTTTTTTCACTTCGTTGTTTTCTTATGCACATCTTGATACTTGTCTAATCATTATTTGAGTTTTGGGTTATATTCGTAAAGGAAAAGGGGAAACATAAACAAGTTTATTTTAATTTGAATTTCTTTGTTGCTTTGATTATTTGCGTTTTGAGACTTTGTTTGTGTTTCTAGTTTATAAAAACGTTTAAAAAGTGATTTGGGTGTTTTTCTTTAGTTTTTGAAATCATAAAAAACAAAGTTTTGAATTTCTTTAGTTTTTCTTTAATTTCTTTAGTTTCTAGTTTTTTTTTCTCACTCTATGATTTATTCAATTTAAAAAATAGCAAAAAAACATAAAAAATAATGAAATCATAAAAAACAAATTTTTGTTTCTTTTTAATGCATGTAAATAACTTTTGGTAAATAAATGGATGAAAAAGAGATGGTTTGGTGTATATCACTCCTTCTCCCGATTACCCGGGTTCTTGACGTATGGCTTGTAACTTGGGTAGTTGTCATTCTAAACATTAAAATAAACTTCAACACACCAAACCTTACTATTTTCGCACCCCCGTGCGTTTATTTTTCAATCCAATAAACTTTTTTCGCCTAAGTGCGACTAACATATTTTCATAAATAAAATCAACCAACCAACAATTATTTTCTACCCAGAACTGCGTGTAGCTTTGAATTTCCCATTGCACCCGGGAATACGTAGGAGCGGGATTCATACATCCTGTCAAGCACACTAATTAAAAAACTAATTTTTTTCCCTTTTTATAAATATTTTTAAAAACTGATAACTAATTAAAAGCATGCAAGCAAATTAAACACTCTTTTAACCCTAAAATTAACGAGGAGGTTCCCGTTGAGTACAACGGATGTGAGGGGTGCTAATACCTTCCCCTCGCATAATCGACTCCCGAACCTGGAAATGGTTGCGATGACCATCTTTCCATTATTTTAAGGTTTTATCGATATTTTCATTTTCCTCCGGGAATAAATAAAGTTCGGTGGCGACTTTACTGTCTAGCGAGCATTTTCCGCTCGCGCATTTTTCCACCCGCTTCAGCTGGCGACTTCACTGGGGACTATTAGAGAGTCAAGCCTATCCTTGTTAGTTTTAGGGTTGTGGGTCCTCCCGATTGTTTGCTTGCTTTTACTGTGTTTTATTTCCTTTTTTTATTGGTTTTATCTTTAAGCTTTATTTATTTTGTTTATTCTATTTATTTCTACATATATCAACTGTGGGGTGGGATATTATTTGAGTAAAGCTCTACACCCGAGCTTGGAGAAAAAACTTGAGATAAGACGGTAGTTGCGTAATGTTGGTCCTCTTGACGTATGGCTTGTAGGATCGGCATGAAAACCCCACCTAGAGTAGATCCTCTTAAAGGTATTGTTGTCTTGCGAGTATTTGCAATGGCGGCAATATTTTCCGGTTGGGTCCGTGACTCTAGGGACCTTTCTAGAACCCAATGACTCCATCTAAGGGAGACCCTTTGAATTGGCTAGCCCAATCTCGTGGGGAAGTTCTGAATGAGGGCCGTGACTTTGGTTGTCACCCTCAAACAAACAAAAACCCTAGAACCGACATGTGAGGGGATTTCGTAGTAAATACTTAGAACTAGCCTATCATAGGGAGCCCTCCATTTAGGTTATGTTTTGTCAACTTCCAATGACCCTACAAATACATCCTTGGGGTCACACCCTGACCTTATTCAATCTCGTCACATCATAGCATGTCATAAAAACTTTTTAACATACCCTCTAACTTAAACTTTTT
Organism: Trifolium subterraneum; assembly: GCA_951799995.1. Classification (NCBI taxonomy): domain Eukaryota; kingdom Viridiplantae; phylum Streptophyta; class Magnoliopsida; order Fabales; family Fabaceae; genus Trifolium; species Trifolium subterraneum. The sequence continues at coordinate 41,795,881 of OX637464.1, forward strand.
TTTGTTTTTTGCATATCCATGCATTTTCATACATCTGCATACATACATCCCATACTCAAAAAACTCATCATTTCCCCTCCTTTCCCTTTGAAGCTCATAAAACAGCCGCCCCGCAAACCTAAACCACTATCCTACCGGCCTGCTCTCCGACACTCTCGCGGAACACGTGCTAATTGTAAGAGGATCATGGAAAATTTAGAACAGAATCATAAGACACTAAGGGAAGATGTTGACTCGGTAAAAGGAAAGATGGACAAGCTCCTTGAGATCTTCCAAGCTATGGCAAGTAAGGAGAACATTCCTCAAGTTGGAAATAGTTCACCCAATCACACTATTGAAGTTGTGGGATTTTCTATGCCACACCAAGCTACGCCCGTCAATGTTCACCAAGGTGTTGAATCTGCTCAAGTGTATCAAGCCTTGGAAGAAAGGTTGAAAGCTATAGAGGGTTTTGGCGCTTACGGGTCCGACGCTTTGGACATGTGTTTAGTACCGGACGTAGTCGTCCCCCCAAAGTTCAAAGTGCCTGACTTCGAAAAGTACAAAGGGATTCACTGTCCAAGGAATCATTTGAAGATGTTTTGTAGGAAGATGGTTGCTTATGCTACCGATGAGAAGCTCATGATTCATGTCTTTCAAGACAGTTTGAGTGGGGCATCTTTGGATTGGTATATGCAACTGGAGAGAGCCCAAATCCAGACATGGAAGGACCTCGCTGATGCCTTCATGAAACAATACAAGTATAATCTGGACATGGCTCCCAACCGCATGCAATTGCAAAAGCTTTCTCAAAAGAGTGGTGAATCATTTAGAGATTACGCTCAAAGGTGGAGGGAATTGGCTGCTCGAGTGCAACCACCATTATTGGAAAGAGAATTGGTTGACACATTTATGAGCACTTTACAAGGGCCCTACTATGAGAAGATGATCGGGAGCATATCGTCGGGTTTTGCTGACATAGTTCTGATCGGTGAACGAATAGAAGAGGGATTGAAGAGCGGAAAAATACAAGGTGACTTCAATAATCATGTGGGGGCAAAGAAGTCCTTTAACAATGACCCAAAGAAGAAAGATGGCGAGGCTAATGCTGTTGTGATAGGATCATCACAACCACCCTTCGCTCCTATGCCACACTATCAATATCCTCATGTGGTAGCCATAGCCCAAGGACAACGTCCACAACAGTTGCATCATACACCTTTGCCTCAACAGCCACTGGCGATACCTCAGCAGCAAATGAATCAACCTGAACCCAGGAATGACCGTAAGAGGAGAAACATACGTTATGATCACATACCCATGCCATATGGTCAAATTCTACCATACTTGTTGCAAAAAGGGATGGTTGAACTAAAACCTCTTCCCCCCGTGGAACCACCATACCCATCAACCTTTGATGTGAATGCTAGCTGTGATTACCACGCCGGGGCACTCGGGCATAACATCGAGAACTGTCGGGGCTTCAAGCATAAGGTTCAGGAACTCATTGATCAAAAGTTGTTGTCTTTCAAGGAGTGATATTCTTCTCAAATGGTCACCCATTACAAGTCAGAGAACGCCAATGGGCATCTTCAAAGTCAATGGTCCAACAAGGAAACTCATTCAATAGGATTACTAGGTTTTCATTCTCAGCTGTAATTTCATTTCTGCTAAGTTTTGTTTGCTTTCTTAAAATTGTTATCTTTTGATCAAGTGTTTTAATGAAATTCGCATGCATGTTTTCAATCTATCCATTCATATTCACTCTCTTCTTATGTCATCTCTCTCTTTTTATTTCGCTTCTCACATGTTAACAAACTTGGTGGGGAGGATGATGTAAACAAATGATGGAATTTGCTGATATATGCTTTTATAAGTAAAACCCGGCTGATGATGTAAGGCATTGTTTCAATTCCCAAACACTGGAGATATAAGGAGGTAATCCGTAGTCAACCCCTTTGAGCCCGAAGTCGGTGTTCTTTCTATTTTACTAAAAACCCTTAATCTTAACCAGGGGCAGGGTAGTTTTACAATTAACTCAATGATGCATTCTGATGCAAGAGAATCGATCCAGTTAATCACTTCATCAAGAGGTTTAAGCACATCACCTCCCTCGTGTACGTCATCCAACATGGAGGGAATAATGAGAGGATAAAAAACATAATCATTGATGTGGCAGTCATAACTTTGCTGAGTTAAATGAAAAATCTCATGAGAGCTGTTAAAAAAAGAGAGAGCCCGCTAAGTAAAAACTTAGGCAAAAATGGGGCATCCCGATGGACCGCAAATTCAAAAGAATTGGTCCATGCAAAAATAGGGAGTAAAAAAAAATGAAAGCAAGTTTGTCAACTAAAAGAAATGATTGCCACTTCAAGAATTTCATCAGTGTCTGACCACTGTACCTACCTCTGGTATCATAACTAGCAAAATTCTCTTGTCGACCAAAGACATTTGTTGAGTTAATTGAACTTAGGAATGAAGAACATCAAAGTAGATTGGGAGGGTTAAAATAATATTTTGAGCTGTATATCCTTTGTTTCTTAAACCGTGAACCAGACCACGTTACAACCCTCAAAAGACCTAATTGAAGCTAGGTTGACTATAAAAGCAAATTCGGAAAAATTGTTAAACTGACTCCTCGTGTTTGTGAATCATCAATAACATTTTTTCTATAATTTCTATCACTCTCAATTGGGCCAATCTTCTGGCCAAATATCGCCCATTGTAGAGAGCTAAACAACTTTCAAATTCAAAACTTGCATGTGCATTGCGTCGAAATTACTTTTCAAGATAAACAATTTCACTCGCAAATTAATACTTAGCATCAAGGAAATGTCAACAAGGAATCTGATCAAAGGTGAATCATTTTAAGAAACTCCTAAAAAGGGGCAAGTCAACTAGGGGTCCTACTAATCAAGAGTAAATCCCTATAACCGAGGGGCACATCATTTGGAGATCTTATTGATCGGGGTCAAGATATTTCAAGAATGGATCAAACCTTCAAAGCACCAATCAACCAGGGACATGTTTTTCAAAATTCAAGTGTTGGGGCAATCTGGGTCAAGGATTTAATCTCGGGCATACCTTTCAAGGATTCAAATACTGGGGCAACTTGTACCTATCACCCATGGATAGAGAGGAATTCTACTTCCAAGTTTGATGCAGCCAAAAATAAATGCCCAATAAAAAAGAGATACAAAAAGAATCAAAGTCAAAAGCTCGCTAAGTCGAAAACCCGAAAGGGCGTCTTTGGCAATAGAGAGCGTCCCGGTGGATCGAAAACCTGAAAAGGCGATCCAGGCAAAAATTAGGGGCACAAAAAAGGAAATACACTCCCGGTGGACCGAAAACTCGAAAGAGCGGTCTAGGCAAAAGTTAGGGATTTTCAAAAAAAAAAAAAAAATGGGAAAAATTGGCTAAAGCAAGGGGCAAGCCCTCTCCATCCTTTCGAGTTGGTCAAGTAAATGTTGTCATACCTCAGCGACCGTTGAGTCCAACTAGGGTGTCGGGGAATCATGCTAGCAAAAAAAAAAAAAAAACCTTCTCACCCTTTCCATTGCCCATCACGAAGGACCTTTTGAGGAACATTCCAAATCATAGTCATGCATCCTGCATCAATTATATCTACAAGACTCTGGCATCAAACCATGCATCGCATTGCATTCATCATAACATATCATTCATGTATCTTGCATTTTACTTGTGCTTTAAGATCCCCAAATCTTCCAATAAAATTGAAATTACTTTCACCGAAAAGCTTTCACACCAAAAACATCCAAAGGCTATCCATTGACATTCCCTTAAGACCCAATATCATTGGTATCCGCAAAGCCTAACCTTTACCAGTATTTCATCCATCCATCATGCATCAACGCATCAAAAATTGTCATGCATAAACAAACATATAAAGCAAACATACATAGCATATGCAAAGATCTTGTGACTGTTCATAAAGGTCTAAATCAATTCCTGCTCCCCAACAAACCCTTTTTCCATGTAACCCTTTTCTTGGAACAACCCCAGTTGACGTTCATTTTATACGTTGATGGGTGTCAACCTCTGATATCGCCTGCAAGTATTCTTTGATCTTAGCAATGACGCTTGAGTCTACTTATCTTTCCAATATAAGCATGATGCTCGAATCTGCTTACCTTTTCAATTTAAGCAAGGATGCTCGAATCCACTGATCTATCTTTTCAATCCAAGCAAGGATGCTCGAATCTGCTTGTCTGCCTTTTCAATCTAAGCAAGGATGCTTGAATCTGCTGATCTATCTTTTCAATCCAAGCAAGGATGCTCGAATCTGCTTGTTTGTCTTTCCAATATAAGCAAGATGCTTGAGTCTGCTTATCCTTTCAATGTAAGTAATGATGCCCGAATCTGTTTACCTTTTCAATCTTAGCAATGATGCTCGAGTCTGCAAAGATCTACTCATCTTTCCCATGTAGACAATGATTCCCGAATTTGTTTACCTTTTCGATCTAAGCAATGACGCCCGAGTCTGCAAAGGTCTACCTATTTGTTCAAAGTCCCATTCTTATTTGGTATTTTCGGAGTCCCATCCATATTGTAAGAGTCCTATCTTATTTAGTAAATTAGAGCACCACCCTTGTTTGGCTAGCAATTTAGAGTCTCATTCGCGCTGGCAGTTAGAGTTCTACCTTATTTGGAAGTTTAGAGTTTCATTTTTGTTTGGCTGGCAATTTAGAGTCCCATTCGCGCTGGCAGTTTAGAGTTCCATCTTTGTTTGGGTGGCAATTTAGAGTCTCATTCACGCTGGCAATAAGAGTTCTACCTTATTTGGATGTTTAGAGTTTCATCTTTGTGTGGCCGGCAATTTAGAGTCTCATTCGCGCCGACGATTAGAGTTCCATCTTTGTTTGGCTGACAATTTAGAGTACTATTCTCGTTGGCAATTTAGATTTTTATCCCCAGTTTGGCTGGAAATTTAGAGTTTTCATTCACGCTGACAGTTTAGAGTCCCATCTACTTGGACAAAATTTTTGGTCCTTTCGTATTTAATTATCTTCCACCACGAGTACATGAAAACAGCCGTCAATCATGTTCTCGAGTAAAAAATAATTAAATAGGGGCAGCTGTTGAACCCTAAATTTTGCCCACTCTTTTATCACATATAGTGTTTTATGTTGCATTATCTTACAAATGTGTGAAGTAGCCTGTTTGGTAATACCAATGGTTTATAAGTGCATGTGAGCACAGGGTCACAAGTTTGAGTCTCACTTAAGTCTTTTTTTTGTGTTTTATTTTATTAAAAAAAAAAAGAGTCACAAAAATTGTTTTTTTAAATTTATTATTTCTATATTTTATATTCATTTTTTTATTATTGGAAAAATATAAAAAAAAAAGTATAAGATCTTAATAAAAAAAATATAAAGAGCAAATCATGCAAAAAAATATATAAAGAGCAGATCATGCAAAAAAATATAAAAAGATCCCAAAATATAAAATAAAAGAATATAAAATTTTACAAAATCTGGAAGGAGATATTATAGAGACTTTGTCCCCAAGTTTCAATCAAATCGGTCATACAAATTTATTCCAAAAATAAACCTAATTTTTACCTATAAATACCACAAGAGTTTCACACTAAAAAAGGGGGACAACTAGCAAAAATTTGAGAGAGCACTGCAATTCAAGCAGGTCAGTTTTTTTTCACTTCGTTGTTTTCTTATGCACATCTTGATACTTGTCTAATCATTATTTGAGTTTTGGATTATATTCGTAAAGGAAAAGGGGAAACATAAACAAGTTTATTTTAATTTGAATTTCTTTGTTGCTTTGATTATTTGCGTTTTGAGACTTTGTTTGTGTTTCTAGTTTATAAAAACGTTTAAAAAGTGATTTGGGTGTTTTTCTTTAGTTTTTGAAATCATAAAAAACAAAGTTTTGAATTTCTTTAGTTTTTCTTTAATTTCTTTAGTTTCTAGTTTTTTTTTCTCACTCTATGATTTATTCAATTTAAAAAATAGCATAAAAACATAAAAAATAATGAAATCATAAAAAACAAATTTTTGTTTCTTTTTAATGCATGTAAATTAACTTTTGGTAAATAAATGGATGAAAAAGAGATGGTTTGGTGTATATCACTCCTTCTCCCGATTACCCGGGTTCTTGACGTATGGCTTGTAACTTGGGTAGTTGTCATTCTAAACATTAAAATAAACTTCAACACACCAAACCTTACTATTTTCGCGCCCCCGTGCGTTTATTTTTCAATCCAATAAACTTTTTTCGCCTAAGTGCGACTAACATATTTTCATAAATAAAATCAACCAACCAACAATTATTTTCTACCCAGAACTGCGTGTAGCTTTGAATTTCCCATTGCACCCGGGAATACGTAGGAGCGGGATTCATACATCCTGTCAAGCACACTAATTAAAAAACTAATTTTTTTCCCTTTTTATAAATATTTTTAAAAACTGATAACTAATTAAAAGCATGCAAGCAAATTAAACACTCTTTTAACCCTAAAATTAACGAGGAGGTTCCCGTTGAGTACAACGGATGTGAGGGGTGCTAATACCTTCCCCTCGCATAATCGACTCCCGAACCTGGAAATGGTTGCGATGACCATCTTTCCATTATTTTAAGGTTTTATCGATATTTTCCTTTTCCTCCGGGAATAAATAAAGTTCGGTGGCGACTTTACTGTCTAGCGAGCATTTTCCGCTCGCGCATTTTTCCACCCGCTTCACCAGGCAAAGAACACCTTGTGTGTCACTTGAAGAAAAGTTTATATGCCTTAAAGCAGGCTCCAAGACAATGGTACAAGAAGTTTTATCTCTTCATGACCCAACACAATTTCACAAAGACGTCAGCAGATCACTGCGTATTTGTGAAGAACTATGAAAATGGAGAATCCATCATACTTTTATTGTATGTTGATGATATGCTTATTGTTGGAAGAGATAAGACAAGAATAGCTGATCTCAAGAAGACATTGAGCAAATCTTTTGCCATGAAAGATCTGGGTGCAGTGAAGAAGATTCTTGGAATGAAAATCGTTAGAGATCGTTCTAAAAGAATGTTGTGGATGTCACAAGAAGATTATATCAAGAAAGTTCTTGAGAGGTTTAACATGCATAATGCTAAACCTGTGCATGTTCCACTACCTGGTCATTTGAAACTTAGCAAGACACGATGTCCAGAGAATGACAAAGAAAAAGAAGAAATGAACAAGGTGCCATATTCTTCAGCAGTGGGTAGTCTTATGTACGCGATGGTGTGCACGAGACCAGACATCAGTTATGCTGTAGGAGCTGTGAGTAGATTCCTATCGAACCCAGGAAAAGAACACTGGAGTGTTGTGAAATGGATACTGAGGTATCTAAAGGGAACTGTCAAAAAGTGCTTATATTTTGGCAATGGAAATCAATTGCTAGTTGGATATGTAGACTCAAGAAAATCTACGTCCGGATATTTGATTACTTTTCAGGGGGGCTGTCTCATGGCAATCGCGACTACAAAAGTGTGTTGCTTTAAGTACCACGGAAGCAGAATACATCGCAATCACTGAAGGTTGTAAGGAGATTCTGTGGATGAAAAAGTTGCAAGAGTTAGACAGAATCAAGAAAGTTATGTTCTCTATTGTGATAGTCAAAGTGCAATTCACCTCAACAAGAACTCGACATACCATTCAAGGTCAAAACACATTGATGTGAGGTATCATTGGATACGTGACGTGTTAGAGAGTAAACTGCTGCAAATAGAGAAAATTCACACCAACGAAAATGGGGCATATATGATGACAAAAGCTCTACCAAAAGAGAAGATAGAGTTTTGTAAAGACGCTGCGGGTTTGGCAGCAACCCCAAATTGATCAAGGACATTTCCCCTTTGGCTGGAGGGGGAGAATTGTTGGATTCCAGCCAATGAGAAACACATGGTTTCTCTATTTTCTTCATTCGGTGCTTAACTTCAAAATGTGTCAGAAACATTTTGGAATGCTTGGCAAATTGAGAAAGCAATATGTCAAAGATATTGTAGCATAGTTTGAAGAATGGATACCGTGCATTTAATGCATATGAATTTCTCCATCTATAAATAGAGGCTTCAGCAAAGCAAACAACACACAACAACAACACATCCTCACTCATAGATAGAGTTGAGAGAAAAATAGAGAGCCTTAGAAAGTGTTCTAAGAGAAAAATATAGTGAGCCAATTTGTGAGAATTGTATCTACAAATTGAGATACATAGTGAGATCCACTTAATGGTGAAGATTTGTATTCCCATTATTATTATTATAGTGGAAGTTTAAGAGGCCTACGGGTCCCGTGGTTTTTTCCTTACTCACATTGAGAAGGTTTCCACGCTAAAATTTTCTTGTGTGTTATTTTACGTTTCCGCTAAGTGCCTATTTTGAGTTCAGAGAGGAGGGAAATTATGCAGGCATTTCCCAACAATTGGGAGGTAGCTAACTTTCAACTTGTATCTATGTTGTAGAATTCTATTGAGCCTAAGTTGATGGTGCATTTTCATTTGTATAGGACATGTTATGAGATTTGACAGAAGGCTAAAAACCCATATGCTAATGATATTTATAGATTGTATGAATTTGTCTGTAGCTTGGCTACACTACAGATGATTGATTAAGATTTATCGAAATATTTGGCTCAAGCTCAGTCTACTATTGATGGCCTCAAACTCATAGTCTTAATAGAAAATCTTGACAATATGTTTATGGCTTTATACTTCATAGTCTCCATAGAGAGAATGATTTTGCTAGAGATCAAGCCTTGAATGAATACCACCATCCAAAAGGTGGAATAGCTTATTAACCGTCTCACCCGAGTTTTTTTACCAAGTGATGATACCAAGACAACCCCAGAGTTCTCTGCTTTTATTTATAATTCCAATGATCATAGTTGTGGAGGTCGTGGATGTGGCCGTGGTCGAGGATGTGATAGACGGGTATAAACAATCTTCATTGTACTTATTGTAAGGGAGAAGGGCATATTTGGGATTGGTGTGACAATTGGCATGGCCCTCCGAGTAAAAGTGCTAATGTTGCTCAATCTTCTCAAAACTCTAAGTCAAAGTTTGAATTTGAAACTACTCTATTTGCAAATGAGTATAAGAAGTATTTACATTTGAAGGCAACACAACACGCCACCTCCTCGACTACTATTGTTCATACTAGTATTTCTACGATTTTTCTCTCTCAGTCTACACATACTGGATGAGTTTTGGATTTTGGTGCATTAGATCATGTGACTGGTAATTCATCATTTTTCTATTAATTATCACCACCTAAATATTCACATTATATCACTATTGCATATAGGTTTAAAGTTGAAGCAATTGATGTTGGACAAATTTCACCTAACTCCTCACTCATTTTGAGTTTCGTTTTATCCCTTCAATTTTATTTCTACAAGTAAATTATCTCGTTCTGTAAATTGTTTCATAACCTTTACTTTTAATTCTTTGTTGATACAAGACCGGAGTACGGGACAGACGAATGTAATCGAAACTAAATCTCGTGGTCTTTACTATCTCCAACCTTCCACTTCTACTATATATAGTAGAGATTTCATATGATCAAAATTGTTTCATCATAAGAAATGTGAAAGGACTAGTCAGAGAAGGAGATGTCCGCACCCTACTTGAGTTTGAAAGAGAAGCAAGAAGGTTGTGCTAGAGAAATCCCCAATGGTTTGGTGCAAGATTTTATGAAACATTGTTATTTTGGATATTTTCGGGATGTTTTTTTTGTCCTTAGCACTTAAATTGTGCACTTGTTTTTTTTTTTGGCCGAATTTTGAGTAAAATTTTGCTTTCCCTCTATAAAATTATTTGCATCTATTTGATGTATTCATATGCAGTTAGGGGATTCTTTGATTTAACAATGCAATCTCTCATACTATAAAATATGTTTCAGCTAAATCTAAAATAGGTTTGATTGTCAATCTTTTCTGATGGTAAAACCAAAGTGGCCCAAACTTAATTTCCTATGTTAAAATTGGACTGAGCGAGACTTAAAGTTCAGTTGGGCTTGACACACCTCGATAACAGGGGCCCAATACGCCCAAAATGCCAAGTGCCAACCCACGTTGTTCCTTCTAGTGATCGTCCAAATAAGGATGGACCGAGTCGTATAGGAAGGGATAGGTCCGAAGTAATAGGACACATGGAGACACGTCAAGGGGGGCGGATAGAAGCCAACCGCTCTTCGCTCGTTAGGTCAGATCATCACTTTTTACATATTTACTATCCCTTTAAGACTTGAGGTCAAAGCATTTATGATCAGTGTCGACCTAAAATGCTGTTTGTAAGAACAAGAATGATCACTCCTAATTCATGTTTGTAATTATTCATGTTAGAGATGATTTGGTTCTCAAAGCCCCTCTATGAGGACAAAGCATTTATGATCAGTGTCGACCTAAAATGTTGTTTGTAAGAACAAGAATGGTCACTCCTAATTCATGTTTGCAATTATTCATGTTAGAGATGCTTTGGTTCTCAAAGCCCCTCTATGAGGAGGCTCTCACCAAAAAGTATGCCAGTGCTGTCAATGCAATGTTAAGAAATTGGGAGCTAAAAATATCAAAACCTAAAAACCATGACCACCAATTACTTTGCTTGCCCTCATCATTGTATATTTAAACAGTGCAAACATTATGTTTTGAGAACTGAAGACAATTATGATTCTATGGTGTTTATAATAGCTTCACCCGCAACTTGCAAATTGGCTTCTTTATCTTTGTGCTTTACTAGTTTTTTCTACCATAGTTTTCATCAAAACCTTTGTGCTTTACTGGTTTTTTCTACTACAGTCTTCATCAAAACATTTCTTGAATCAAAGTTTCCAGTGACTAATGGTTGCACTACATTCATCACAAAAGAAACCGTCTATGGGAGCACAAGTCCTCTTGTAGGCATAGACACACCAGAAAACTACCCAAAAATAAATATCATGTGTTGTAACAATGGAACGAACCAAGTGGGCTTCGGAAGCAAATTTTGCACAACTGAATGCACTTGTGTTATCTTTATTGTCCCGCCATCTTATATCAGAAGTATAATTTTTTCTTGTATTTTCTATACTGGTGAAGTATAAAACGGCAACGAAGGAAGTAAAAACATATCCAAAGGTTGTATGCTTGATGAACCAACAAGTGCTGCATTGGATGTCAATCTAAAAGAGTGGTACAACTAGCAGTTGATAAAGATACAAAAGGGAGGATACCAATCGGAAATGTGTTGGCTAATCATATAATATATTCAGTAGGTGTGAAATGCTTCATGCCATAATAACAAGGATGATGAAGAGAACAAGAACAATTTCAAGAATTTATAGGACTCCTAATAGATCCTATAGCCCACCGTCAAAGCCAAGGCAGAAATATAATAATCTAACACTTGGGAAATTATGAAGTACAACATCACAAAACATTACTCGTCATCCTTATACGGATACTCTTCTGGAACTTGCTTGAGAAGTTTTACTTGCAACTCAAACACATCATCGCCTCGAAGCGCATCGCGTAGCCACGTGACCTCAACCTTCATTGACACCTGAGTATGAATGAAGAAGAATAAGGATTCAGGACAATTATAAAAAGAGTAAATTATATGTTGTAGATGACACTATTACACTTAATATGTCACTCAATCCACAAGATATCACGGGAACCAGAACATCACATGTCATGCCTCCTCCAGGAAAAATGACACTATGATATAATTGTTTTCCCAATTGATTTATGGAATTTTTTAAGTTACACACGACTTCTTGCATTGCTACAAAAGGTAGGCATGGCAATAAAACTCATACCCGCGGGTACCTGCCTAAACCCTACCCGCTTTGACGGGGAAAACCCGAGTTGACTGGGTTTGGGTTTGGGTATGGGTTTTCCCCGATTTCAAAATATGGGTTTGGGGCGGGTAACAGGGACATTGATACCCACCCCGAACCCGTCCCCAAACCCGCCCCGCTTATGTTAAAATTAGATTTTACCTCTTTGAAATTAGAAACTCTTAAACAATCTCTTAAATTATATTCATATGTTTATTTTTTATTTTTAATTTGAGTAATAAGCAAATGATTTTCTCTATTTCTTTCATTTATTTAAAAAAATATTATTAAAACAAAATAATTTTGAACTTTTAACCTTTTTTTTAATAAAAAAAATACTAAAATACAATCATAATTCATGTGGAAAGAGACATAACGGGGATACCCGAACCCCGTTGGGAATACCCAGTCCCCGTTGGGTAGGGGTTTGGGATTATACTTTTTATCCCCGCATGGAATTGGGATGGGTTTGGGGAACCCGAACTTTATGGGTTTGGATTTGGGGAGGGCAAAATCCGCCCCCGTCCCGCCCCGTTGCCATGCCTAACAAAAGGGGGCGCTAAAGAAACTGGCTTTTGGAAAATGATGAATGGTTTGTTAAGAGGAGAAATAGCAACTAAGAAAGCAAAATCTTGAAAACTTTGTTTGTCCTTTTTCAATACATGAATAAACCATACAAAATTATGAATTATATATTTCATATTTGAGAAAAATACTCAAATTTCAGAAGACCGCCAATCACACTATTATATTTTCTTAGTTTTCCAAGTGTTGAAAGAAACAAGAGAAGAGCTGATTAAAAAACCTGATGAATGGAAGTTTCATAAAGTATAATATGTCAAATTAGATAAATAAAAACTTACCATATCCAAGGCTCCTCTAATGACTCCACTTAATATATTGCAGTAGTACAGACCTTGATAGTTATCAGGAAGCTCAACAAAGTCGACCAAAGGATTATCCTCCAAAACAATACTACAAGTAGTCCCTTCAGCATCCCAATTGGTCACGGATGCAGTAACACCGAGGAACATTTTAAAACCAACCTGTAAAAAAGAACAACTGAGGTTGATAAAAATAAAGTCATCATCTGCTTTAAATATGCTTTGTTAGTAAACAAACAAAAGATGCAGATCACACAACCAAGTAGCAGCACATAGCCCACACTTGTAAAAATCATACCAATCAAAGTGTGTTGACAGTCACCCAACTGTTAGATACTGAAATAAACCAACTACAACGTGATATAATTAAACGGGTCACAACAAATTCATATATGAATTTAGCATCATCCATTAACAATGAGCCAAGATGATATAATATCGAAAAAAATAGTTGGTGAAGAGTGAGGCCAAACTTTTGGACTTAAGTGGCGTGATTATAGGGGGGGGAGTCAAACAGCATCGTTAATGAAAGCAAATGTCATTACATCTAGGTCACATTTCTTTGAATGGTAGGCATAACTTATTACTTATAATGGATATACAAAACACTCCATAATGATAGTTTTTGATGTTTATTTTATTGACCATTATGTTGAGCTCAAACTAGAATAATTTAGTTTCAGCAATTCTATATTCATATGCAAGTAACAACACTCTCGAAACCGGACCGTATTCCATCCGTGTTCTAAAATCAGTTGACTGCATGTCGAAAGCATTTTTCTGATTTGAATGCAAAACAACTACAAACTTATAAGAGTAAGTTAATTATAATTTATGTAGTAGGTGACCCCACTATTACATCTAGTCTAATAATGTTTTCGAATCTTATATATCTATACATTCATTTCAATAAAATAATAAACCTATAAATATACTTGCCAATATGAATTTCGCTTATGCAGAACTTCGAGAGTCCAGATCTCCACATGCCTACCTAAAGGCCCTCCCTCTTATTCACATCACAACTTAACCTAACAAACTAACAGGGTACCTTGAACATTCACCTTGTTCTGAAGGTGAATAGCAAAGATAAGTTGAAACCAACCAGATCAGGATTCCATGATTCTGGTTGTATGAAGTCCTTCTTCACCTGCTCCAGCAGTATCAATTACAGAATATTTCATACCCTTCTGCTGCCAAACTCTGCAGTGGTTTATCTCATATATTGAGTTGTGCCTCATGTCCTTCTCTGTCTTGATTACAAGACACTATAGTTCTCTCTGTCCATTGATCCTACCAACCTGCCTTCCATTCTCGTCATTGCCATTGATCCTGGATGGAGATCTGATACCATTTTGAAAACACTGGTGTCTTTATTGGAAGATTTAAGGAAGAATTTCCCATATTACAGTATAGATTGTAGAACTTTGACGGTTAGCTCCTTGCAATGCCCAAAGACCCTTACTCTCTTAATTGACAAGATGCTTCTCTCTAATCCCTTTCTCATCTTATTTATATACACAACACAGTCTAACCCAACTAACTAAGGGAGTAACATATCGATCATTTTGATAAGGGGTGATATCTTTATTTGAAGACTGAAGGAAGAATTTTCCTTATTACAGGATAGGTCCCCAAACTTCGAGGTTCTCCCAATTCACAGAGGCCCTAACTCTCAATTGACAAGATGCATCCCTCTAATCCCTTCCTCTTATTTATACGCATCATAGCCTAACCTAACCAACTAACTAAGCTTTTGTTCACATGAATACAATCTTTGTTCTAGTTAGACTGCCAGAGAACTGAGATTATACTGCGGTCATACACAGAACCTATTTTCCAGTGTTCTAAAAAGCTTGAAGTTCAAACAAGTAAAGCAAAGTCCAAAACTTAATTTCCGTGCCTACTGATATGCTTTCCGATATTTATTTATATTTCAAGTGTAGCTTAAGCCAAATACATACTGCTATACGCTCAAAATATTTGATAAAATTTTATTATTTATTAAGAATGTGGAAACTTAACTTTCAGATTTCCAATATTTATTGATATTTCAAGTGTAGCTTAAGCCAAGAACCAATACATACTGCTGTACGCTCAAAATATTTGATAAAATTTTATTATTTATTAAGAATGTGGAAACTTAACTTTATGATTTCCAATATTTATTGATATTTCAAGTGTAGCTTAAGCCAAGAACCAATACATACTGTCGTACGCTCAAATTATTTGATAAAAATTTACTTTTAATTAATATGGGGACTTCATTTTATAGTTTTTACTATTTACTTGTCGAACAAATTACGGGGACCTTGGACAACTGGAGATTGCCAAAGATTAAATTAACAAGCAAAAGTGCCATTTCTGTATGACCTTCACCACAATCAGGATAAACTTTTTCACATTTTTTCCAGAATCTATAGAAACCAAAAAACAATACAAATACCTTTGTAATGACATCAGTTGTTTCTCTGAAATCAACACACCTAGAGACATTAGATTTAGCCAGAAACTCATCAATCAAACGGATTCCGATATTATAACCCCTGAAAATACCAACCAAACCGCAAAATCATATTGGTGAAAGTAAGTAACCTAAATACAAACACACACCAAACAAAGGAACCATAAATCCCACAATTAGATGTGAAAAAAAACAAATTTTATTGCATCAGATGATACACATAACACTACATACTCCCTCCGTCCCATAATATAAGCAAAAAAAACAAAATTCACACTTATTAAGAAAAGTAAAATGTGATAGTTTGAAGTATGATTTTTTGTGTTTTTCTTGAAATAAGTTTCATGGGAAGATGTAAAAAAAATTTTGATTGGTTATTAATTATGGGGAAAAGAAGAGAGAGAGTAAATTTTATGAGAATAAGTAAAAGTAAATATTGGAAATGGTAAAAGTTGATTTTTTTTGCTTATAATTTGGGACAAAAAGAAAGTATTTTTTGCTTATAATATGGGACGGAGGGAGTATTGAATTTAGAGAGTTTCAGAATTGTACATTTGATCTAGCTGCTTGTTGACTTCATCAACCTCTTCAAGATCTGTAAGCAATTGTCGCACAATTGCCCCATACGTCAGAGTAAACAGCTCCGCATTCTGCATGATCCAAGAGCAATTTCTAAATTCTAATGCAGATCGATACAATGAACTCAATAAGGATTCCACTAAAATCAAACAAAAAAGACATTTTTCTTATAAAGCAAAATAAAAAAGAGAGGAATTGACAGTTTATTGGTGTAAAATTGGGGGGAAGTGGAAAGTTGAGCAATGTTATTTTCTTGGGTACCAAACATATTATAATGAGGGTGTTGATTTAGTTTTCTTACAACGCGTTCGATGTTAGCAAATATTGCATCACCAGATCGAGCAGCAACAGGAGGCATCGTTAGAGCTCACTCAGAATTGTTTTGCTGCAGAAATAATTATATTAAATGATTCACACATGGTAGGAAATAGGAATGAAACAAATCCAATATTTTTTTAAACTTACCCACAATTAAGAAACCCAATTCAAGATAAAAACAACAAGATACCCAATTAAACTATATACAGTTTGCCAAAATTGACACAGTAATTAACCATGGAATGAACAAGTCATAGTGGCAAATAACACACAACAAAAAAATTATAGTGCCCTCCCTCCCTCCCTCCCTCGTATATATATATATATATATATATATATATATATATATATATATATATATATATATATATATCTTGTAAAACAATGCATCATGAGACTAAAGATATTTTGATACAAATATAGATCAATAAATGATTTCTTAATCTATGTCCAAAAACCCAAAACAACCGCAGTTATGGAATGGAGGGAGTAAAGTTAGTCTAAAAGAGGGTGTGATGCACGTATGCAGTGGCGGAGCCAGGAAAAAAAATCGGATGGACCATTAAGAAAAACTATAATATATAAATTAAATACGAATTATATTGCATATAAAAATTTAAGTCGTAATAAGCACAAAATTGATATATAATAATACCTCCCAATCCAAAGCACAAGAAATGTCAAGGTTGAGGAAAAAAGAACATACTCAAAACCTGCTAAATGAGGATCCCAACTCACAAAGAAAAAGGGAAAGCATAAGCTAACTAAATCAACCACAGTCACTAATGATCCCAAAAATCCTAACAATGTGAAATTCAGAACATGAACAAAACAATAGTCAATAAAACAAAATCACTCAATTTGATAGGAACGAAATCAACAATCAACAATGTGGAATCACTCATTATATTAACAATCAAGAAAAAAATCCTAACAAAAGGGGAATGTGGAATCACTTATTCAATCAACAAAACAATCCCAAAAAAACCTAAGCTTTCAAGAAGAATTAGAACAAACATGTAAACAACAACAGCTGGTCAGAGAGAGTGAGAGAGAGAGGGGGGGGACAAAGCATACCGGTTGCCGGCACGTTTCAGAGAGGGAGAAAGCTTTTCCGGTGACCGTCGCGTTTCAGAGAGGGAAACGAGAGAGTAGTTGTATAGTTTTTTTTTTTATGACAAAACTAGTTTTATAGTTTTTCTCTTTTACAGTAAAGTGTAGTTTTTTTTACGGTACTGTTTGGCAATGCCAAGTTTTAAGCTTATAAGTATAAGTTTAGGAAAATACAAGGTAATCAGAATCGAATCGGCCCGGACATTAAACTGGCATGCTTATTGGTTTAAGGTTCAATCGGAGTTTAACTGGATCGGACCATTTTTAATTAAATATATATTTTTATATTATTAAATAATATATAAAATAATAATGAAGAAAAATTACAAGTTTCACACCATTATAATAATGTAAAGTTAAAATTTTACAGAAAATAATTAAAATACTAAAATGCTTCGATTTATAGTCTCACCTTAAGTGATATATTACTATGAATATTATTAGTATTATATTGTATGTTTTTGAAGAAGATTAGTATTACAGTATATTGATTTATTGTTGTAGTGATTAGTATTATGTTTTTACAAAGATAATTATGATGGATTGTTGAAAAAAATAACATAACATTAATTATTTATTAATATACAAATAATCTGCTTTTTGAAAAAGAAGTGAATGAAACAGTTTTTCATTGCCTCGTCAGAAGAGATTACTCTGCTCAAGTAAAAACTTTAGTAATAATAAAAGAAATCCAATATAAGGTAATAGTCTAATAAAATTAGTAATAATAATAGTAGTACTAGTAAGCTGTAGCTAAAGCCTAACAAGTTTGCTCATATTCTTATATTAGTGTAATTATTTTATTGGTGTTTGTGTTCCGGGTACTACAACAGAGTAGTAGAATTTATTTTTTTCAAATAAAGGTTTAGATCTAGACTAGTTTTTCTTCATGTCTTTCTTCTTCTTCTTCTTCATCGGTTCTTCTTCTTGTAACAAAATCTCAGATGCTTTATGATCAGTTCATGAAGGACGAGAAACTTCCCTTTCCACTATTTGGTATTTTGATTATAGATGAATATGGTTTTCATCTCTTTATGCTATGAAAGAACTCAATATGTTCCCTTTCTTGTTTTTTTTTCTTCCTAGTAAAAAGCCTACTACAGTGTTGTTTTTGTCAGGATTGGATCCTCTCCAATTTCCTCTCATGTTTTTTCTCATTTTTCTTAATCTAAGGGTTGATTTTTTCTCCTTTTTATTCCTCATGTTTTTCTCAACCATTAGATTAAGAAAAAGAAGAGAAAACATGAGGAAAAATTGGAGAGGATCCAAATCTGTTTTTGTCCATAAAAAAACCGCTCAGACCGGGAAAAACATCCGGACCGCCGGTTTTCACGGTTTTGTCCGGTTCAGTGCCGGTTTTCCGGTTTCCAATCTGGTTCTTGTGCAGACCGGTTATGGTGTCTGCTCGGACCGGATACAGGTCCGGTTCCCAGTCTAACCGGTTGAACCGGCCGGTCCGGTCCGATTTTCACAACCTTGGGAAAATGCTAACTAGTGCCCTTAAGAAAACCAAAAAATAGTTTCTTGGAACTTATGTAGTCAATGTATTTAAAATATAAAAGTAGTAATTTCAATGTAAAACTTACCACTCTTAGTCTTTAACTGGTGCCCCGGGAGCACTGGTTAGCATGATCTATGAGTCAACAGATTGAGAATGGTGATTGGTAGCGTGATCTTTGAGTCCCAAACTGGGTTTGTCAAGGATAGACAGATTCTTGATGGGATTCTCATTGCAAATGAGGCACGTAAGACTAAGAAAGAGTTGTTGTTTAAAGTCGACTTTGAGAAAGCATATAATTCGGTTGACTGGGGTTACTTAAATGCGGTAATGGGGAGAATGTCTTGCCCGGTTTTATGGAGGAAATAGATCAAAGAGTGTGTTTGCACGACAACCACTGCAGTTTTAGTTAATGGTAGCCCTAGGGCCGAATTCCCTTTGGAGAGAGGTCTTAGACAAGGGGACCCTCTTTCCCATTTCCTGTTTTTGTTGGCAGCAGAGGGGTTGAATGTTTTGATGCAAGCCATGGTTGAAAACCAGTTCTTTTCTAGGTATAGCATTGGGGTACAAAATCCGATCTCAGTTTCTCATCTCCAGTTTGCTGACGACACGTTACTCTTAGGAACAAAAAGTTGGGTGAATGTTCGTGCGCTGCGGGCTGTTCTTGTGTTGTTTGAGACGTTGTCAGGTCTAAAGGTGAATTTTCATAAAAGTACTCCCTTTGGTCCTTAATATAAGAAACAACCTACTTTTTAGGTTCACTGGAAAACTAATGTATTCAGTCTACATTAAGGACCGGAGGGAGTATGTTGGTAGGGGTCAATATCTCTGAGTCTTGGTTGCACAACTCCATTATACACCCCAATTTTAGAGGTGTATGGGTGCACCACTCCATTTTACCTTCTATAACCAGTTTCATCATTTTTAGGAGTGTGGGACCCACGAAAATCATTTTTTAAATGGATATTGCGTGATTACGTTTTTACCCTTGATATGATTTTCAATTTCTTCATTTGTAGAAACATGTTTTTCACTTCTTTCTCTTCTTTCCCTTCGACGAGCTTCTTCCTTCACCACCGTCGCCGACAACTCATCGCCGATAACATTCATCTCATCCTTTGAAATGTCTGATTTTTCTTTCATTTGCAGAAACCACTATTTCTCTTCTTTCCCTTCGACGAAACCACTATTGCAGAAACCCTAATTTTTGGAAAGCCCTAATTCTCTTATTTCCTCTTTCTTATTTCGTTATTTCTCATCGGAAGGTGAATTTTAAAGAAAACCTAGCAAATCCAACATGAACACATCATCACGTGTTTCACTACAAGCTCCTAAGCGTTTACCAATTGATGAAAAATGGGTGAGTTATGATACCTGCATCTTTTATTTTCTTTCCTTTTCATGTTATGTTTGTCATTTACAATTATTGTATTCAATTTTACGGTAGAGAAAGATGGAATTCAAAGCAGAAGAACTTTACTATGCCTTGAAGAAGATAAGACATGCTGGTAAGTTTTAATTGAAAGCTACTCTTTTATCAGATTTTGTTTTCTTTCATGATGTAGTTTGTAGTAAAATTTGTTTCATGAATTCTAAATGTGGTCTACAGTTTTCACCACAGTAGGTATGAATAGTAATTTGAAAATGTTAATGACTAATTTTGCAATATAACTTGCATGGTCTCTTCTGTTCAACTTGATGTTTATGGACTTTAGAACTAAATATTGTACTACCTTATGAATTGTCTTTGTCTTAGTCATAGTTCATTCATAAAAACTTAGAAGGCATACAAGCCAATGTTAAGTTATATTGCTGCAAGTAAAATGACTCAAATGGGGTTGATTTGTAAGAACATGTTGTAGGAATCAATTTTTGGTTTATTTGAAATTGAATTTTACATGCCTAATTGATTCTTCTTCATTAAGGGCATATATGACAGTAGCTTCTTCATTCATCACATTTAACCTTGTTCTTAATTGTAGCATCTTTCACAAATAGGGAGGATTTTGAAGCTGGATTTTATGAGGGGAAGGTAATGCTACAAAATAGTAGTTTATAGTTGGTTACTTATAAATTTAAGAATTAATCTAAATTCCAACTGTTTTTGACAGGACAAAATCTATTTTCCTACTTGTTGGTATCAAAGACATGCTCCCCGTATTGGGGAAACTGTAGTAATCAAAGATGAAAAAGGGAACAACTTTATTGCTTTTGTAAAGAAAGGCAACAAACCACACCTAGTGTTTAACCAAACAAAACTCAGATTTATGTACCAGTTAACACTTTTTGGTATAATTATTCTAAAGTTAGTTGATGATTCCAAGTTTGAGATGAAAGTATTGGGACATTACCTAGGAAAAATAGACACAAACGATCCAGCTAAATATGATGGTCATTGGGGTTATGATCCAATGTGGGTTTTGGAAATTTCTGAAGAGATGTCAACAGAAGGGAAACCTTTGGTATATACCTACTTCAAATACATTCTACCTATTTATTTTATTCATTTTTAATCTACATTGTGACTAATTGAAGTTATTGATTCCATACATTTATTGATGTAGATGATACCTGACGACGTGGTAGATATCATTTACCACGGCTCAGTAGACTATGAGCTTGAGGTTTCCGTGTCTGAGACAAATGAATGTTATACTTGGGAAGTGCAACATATGGGTAATCAATTTTTAATAGCTGGTGGATGGGTTGATTTTTTAAAGAACCAAATCAAAAAAGGAATTAAGAAAATATTTTTCTACAACGACGGTGCAAAATCTACCGTTGTATTGAAGGTGTCTCCTTGAAGATGTGATTTTGACATTTGCTGGTGGCTGCTGGAGTTGGAGACGAAGCTGATATAGTTAGGATGTGGGGGATTTCTATTTGGGAGTTATTATTTCCTTTGTTTTGTAATTAAGCTAGTTGGAACTTGAATGGTGTTGCTATGTTATCTACTGGTGCTTAGAATTTCCTTTGGTTAGTAATTAGGTTAATTAGTTGTTTGTGCTGTAGAATCTATTTTTCATCTTTTATGTTTCTGCTATGTAGTAGCTGGATGGTACTGATTGTGTTAGTGTACTATATTGCACAGTGTACTATATTCAAGTTGTGCTAATCTAATGGTTATGCCTTGTTCCAAGTTTGAGTCAAGAAGAATGTTACTTGATTTGGTGGTTGCAGGTTTCTTGCATCCTGTTTTTCTTTCTTTGTGTATGTCTTGTTTCTAAAAAAATATTGTTATGTTTTGCTTTCTTTGTGTATGTCTTGTTTCTAAAAAAAAAAATTCCATTCTTAACCTCTGATTCCAACTAAGAATGAAAAACTCAAGAACAATCCGTTATAAAGAGATCCGTTTTCATCATATTCATACACAATGAAGTGATTTACACCATCATATCCTGAAGAGACACCAATTAGTTTCACAAGATTTGCATGATTTACTTTCTGTTCATCGAGGTTCATTGTACCTTTCATAATCATACTATCTTCATAGCTTCATGCTTACTTACATAATTTGAAACTTCAGATATTAACTTATAAGGCACACACTTATTCTCACAAGCCTTTCTTTTCGTTAAACAATACACTTATTCTCATAATTTGAAATGATAATTTGAAAATGATTAGTTCTCTTTCTTTCAGGTGAAGAATATAATTGAGAAAGAGTAGAATTTGAAGGGTATGAGAAGTTGCTCAAACATTATAATAGTATTCTTAAGAGTTGTTGCAACATATGTCACATAAACAAAATAGTTGTTAATCATAATTAGCATCCTAATATAGTGAACTTAGTCTTTACCTACAATTCCATTATAGAAGTTCATATGTACATTACATATTCATATAAGACAATTAAAACAACAGATAACAGGTTAAATTCATGAAAGACATTCTTTCTTGATTATGTTAATCATCAATGTTGATGGTGGGTTGGCAAGTTTGAAAACCAGCTTGTCACCAACTTGAAGATTGCCGCTTCTTTGGAAGTCATACCACGCTTTTGTAATGCATCTTTCAAATTTGTCTCTCTCGGCAGTCACGATTTCGGCTGGACATTTTATCAAACTATCTCCATTCTGTTGAATATCAAGCATAATGCTTGTAGCAACAGGCAAAGCAAGTCTACATATAGGTCTTGGTAGGTACTTCAGTTAATAAAAGAAAAAAACAATTGTTATGCAATTAAAATTAATAAACCACATGACATGTAAAAATGAAATAACTGTCAAAGCAAAATATTATTGGATTACCTGCTTTTGAGTTTTGTTTGTTCTAGCCATTGATTCTGTTACAAATCTTTCCCATTCATATTCTCCAGCTTCATTGATTTTAATCTCATTTCTTTGCTTCATAGTCTGGGTAGCAGCTTGACTTGTAATGTTACGTCTCTTCTTTGCGAAACACATTTTCTTTCCTTCAATCCTTGTGCTTTCCTTTTCATTGACAATCATCTGTTTTTCTGCTTTCCATTTCATCTTATGCGTCCCAAATGTTTTCAAATTCTCCCTTGGTACTGGATTCTGCAAAGTATATTTAAAAGAATAACCTATTAGAAAATTTGTATGTGTAATAATTAAAAGATCAATTTAATCTATGTATAAAACAGAACAAAACTTATAACTTACCATTGTTGGTTTCATTACTGCTTCTGCATTTTGGATACCAGTTGGTTGTGCAATGTTAGGTGTTTCAGACTGTGTTTCAGGAAAGATTCTCATCCAAAATTTATTTTCTTCTAGTACATAGGCTAGGGTTACTCTTGTTGGTTTGACAAATCCAAAACACTTTGAAACACAGCACCCATCATTTAATTTCATATCAGTGTTACTTTTGTCATACTTGACAAATACATGCTTCCAATTTGGACCCCTAATCAAGCCCCATTGGTGCTTATCAAATTCTGATTTCCATTTTTTGTAAAAATCATCCTGAATTTTAATACATTCCTATATTCAATTAACAAAAGTTTACATCAAAATGGTGTTTGAAACTTAATCTTACAGATAACAATTAAGAATTTCAATTAAATTACTGAATACCATATTTGGGTCAATGATAGTGTCGAAACTGTTCCTATATTTTGCAATATCCTCAGGTGTTGGTATTCTGAAAGAATGAAATAGCTAAAAACATATGAAAAATAGTAATTTATAGCATATGTAAAATATATAAGCGAAACCCTAGAGTTTATATTAAATTTGGGAATCCTAAATATTAGAATTATTGTTCCAACCCAGTTTAGTTGTCTATAGTTTAAAGAATATAATATAGATGCATACTATAATAGAAGCAAGATTCAGGCTGACCTTTCTGATCTCTTTAAAGGCAAGATTCTCATCCAAAATCTATTTTCTTCTATTACGTAACTTAGGGTTACCCTTGTTGGTTTGACAAACCCAAAGTACTTTGAAACACACATTCCATCAGTTAGTTTCATACTACTGTTACTTATGTGATACTTGACAATACAGTTCTTTCTGTTTGCACCCCTAATCGAACCAAATCTGTGCTTCACGAATTCAGTTTTCCATTTTTGGTAAAAGTCATCAGGGATGTTAATAGTTGCCTAAATTTTATGAACAAAATTAGAGATTAAATTGTTTCTGAATAGTAGATATTGCATGCAAATAATAATAACTATTTAAATAAAGTGTTATATACCATGGTTGGATCAATGACAGTGTCAAATTTGTTCCTATATTTCGCAATATCCTCGGGTGTTGGTATTCTGAAAATGCTAAAAGTGGTCAGTACATATTTCCAAATAGATTATCCAACATATTATCAACCCTAAATTGGCAACAGAAAATAAAGAAGCAAAACCCTAAATAGACACTATACCATAAATCCTCAAGTTGGAAACCCTAAATGTCAGATATATTACTTTAATTGAAATTATTTGTCTCTTGTTTAAATCCAGAAAACAAATGAAACTGTGATTATTATTTAATCAAGGGATGACAAACCTGTTTGAGGGTTTGAAATGCGTGGATAACTTCATTTGTTTGTCGTTTGACATCGCAGAAATGAGTAGAAGTTGCAAGCACAAGTTTCTGTTGGAAACTTCTAAAGGAAATCTGGAAAGCGATGTATCCTTTGTGGTCCTCCATGTCTCGGTTTCTGTGCAACGATAGAAGAAATGTTTTTTCTTTTTAATATTATTTAATAATCAAATGGGCGGGTGGTGATAGTTATTTGGGCTAGTATAATAGATTTTGTCTTTGTAGGCCCATTTGAGTATAGCAAACTTAGGGGGTGTATTGGATTAGGATTTTGTCGATTAGGACTAATATCGATCTAAAATCCTTAATTTAGACTACGCAAGTCAAATTATATGTCGATTAGGACTAATATAATCCATAAGGTCATATTATACGTTGAGACGACGAATATCGATCTAAAATCCTTAATTTATAATACGCAAGTCAAATTGGATGTCGATTAGGACTAATATCGATCTAAAATCCTTAATTTAGACTACGCAAGTCAAATTAGATGTCGAATAGGACTAATATAATTCATAAGGTCATATTATACGTTATTACGACGAATATCGATCTAAAATCCTTAATTTAGACTACCGAAATCAAATTAGATGTCGATTAGGACTAATAAAATTGTAAATAAAAATGTAAATTTATTTGGCGCATCGGGTGTATATTATCTCGTTATTAGCAAATAAAATTGTTAACTTATTTGCCGCGTCGGTTGTGTTTTACCGCGTTAGTAGTAAACAAAAATGTAAACTTATGATTACTACAAAGTTTTTTAGCTCATAAAATAGGAAAGTATGAATTTTAGCTAATATCATACAAACACAACACATGATGGTAATGCATAAAGAGACTACAATTAAAATTGATTCATAAGACCAACATAGTCCAAACATAGTAGTGGTTCAAACAATACATAACTAATTAAGACTAAATGATAAACTTGCCATAATCAAAGCACACCTAATTGATGTTTAGTTCAAAATGACATCATGAGCAACTATCAAAATACAAAAGGCATCTATCACTTCTTTCATGTTAAACAAAATAGATAGTGTGACAGGCCATAGTTAATCTCAAAATGTAGACAAAAGACAACTAGCACTTCTTCCTTGTTAAGCAAAACGTTTAGTGCTCCAAGCCTTAGCAGAATTTTCTTCAACACTGGATTTGAGTTCATTGTGCTCCCCTAGAATAAGTTTCATTGTCAAATTCATCCTCAAGTCATCCTCTTTGACCTGTAACACATGAACTTATAGTTAAATTTTAATTATTACTTACATTTGTCTACAAATTTAACAATTTGTTAGTAAGTACTCACCACACCAAAATCGCTACTTTTGAACGGAAAATCTTTATCCATCCAATCTAACACATACACACCTGAATGTTGGCTGTAATAATTAACAGTATAAGTACATCAAATGTGTCCATGTGTTGTGTTGTATAAATATAATTATCATGATAAAGCACATACCAAAACCCAGCTCCCAAATGGCCTATTGGATCAGCAATAGTCCAGCTGCTGTCATTGAGTGTCTCAGCAACAAAATGGGCAGGGAATGTAGGAGATTGAGCCATTTGAGTGATAGCCTCCCACTTCAATTATATTCAAAGCACAAAGTTACATAGTGTATAAAACAAAGAGTAATTTACTAGACTATAGTGAAACGACCATTACCACTTTTGTAATATCATGTTGTCTTGGATGCACGTCAGCATCTTCAAAATATGGTTCAATGTGATGAATGACCTTATCTTCGATTGAAGCAATCATAAGGAACCATCGGCCGCAAATGTCTTCATATGGAACATAAATCTAAAATTACAAGTTTGTTAAGCTATGTAATAAGATCTATAGGGCATAATAAGGAATTGTATGAACAATCAAGTAATGTAAGTGTCGTACATGTGTTAGGTTTCAAAGGGTGGCATCCAATAAGGTGCAAACTCATAAACAAGGTCTTCAATAGAATGACCAATATTGATAGCAACCTAAGAATCCAGTGAAGTTGTGAAGTAAGTAAGTAATTATTTACAAAAAGAGTTGACATACAAAAGTTGTGAATAAGCACATCATTACCACAAAAGCAGGTGGTAATGCCCATTTAGTTGGGGCACTCATCTTCTGTTGAGTCCAATAGATCTTCAAAGCCATCATGTGCAATATCTATGAAGCATTTTCCATGAATAAATTGACATAAATCACAATAAGTCCCTTACATGTCAAGTAACAAGAAGAAAAAAACTACCTTTGAATCAACTGTCCTGATAGGACTGAGTGTTTGGAAATCTTTTCTCTTTCCTTCAAAATCGTCAATTTTGAACAAAGCTTCACTGTATGGATGAATAAAAATTTCATTAAAATTGTCATCCCAAATTGTATAGTATTAGTTAATAGTTAAGTGAAAATTACTCTGGACTGTTGTGAGGGTGAAATATGTATGCTGCAACATGAGATTCATCAACAGTCAAGTTCATAGATGGGGTCAAAGGAAAAATTGTCTTTATGAACTGCACAACAAAGTTGAAGGAAAATGAATGTTTGAAGTTAAATAAGTAATTAAAAGTGTTGATATATTTAGAAATTAGTTAACCTTAGACAAAGTGTGTCCTGTTGGCTTGAAAAGTTGCAAACTTTCAGATTTGTTTTTCAAAAAGCTTTTATGGATAAATTTAGATGATGGTTCAGCCTTAGGAATCTTCAATCCTCCAATCTTAGGTGAGGGTCTAAAGGACATCATCCTCCCAACCATGCCCTCTACATCTTGGCTTGCCATTACCATAGATGAAGACCCTTCATGTACTTCTCTACATATAGTAGAAGGTAACTTGGAAGTGTGTTTCTTGTTGGTATTATTACCAGTTTTATAACCACCAGAAGTTTTCTCATTCACTTTCTTACCACGTTTACGACTCTTCTGAATGTCTTCCTCGTCAGAGGAAGGAATAAACACAATGTTTGAGATGTCCTCCTTTTGGCTAAGTGGTGACATCTTGTTTGGAGACAACTTACTCTTTCTACTGCTACTAGGCGTTGACATAGTGTGTGGAGACAATGAACCCCTTCCATTAAGAGTTTGCTGCTGCAAAAAACCATCCATGTTATCTAGCTTGTTCAAAATGACTTTGCAGATTCCATGTAACTCATCTGTCCGAGTTACATTGTCCTGAATAGAAAAAGATTGTTACGATACACATATATGAAATAAAAGTTATTAGGTATTGACTGCTTTAGGTTATTGTATTTGTACCTTGACACGGTCAACGGTATTGTCAAGAACAGAATTCATTGTCAGCATGTTTTCCTCATACAACTCAATTCTTTTAGTTTGTTTCTGCATAAACACATCACACCTATTAATATATGCATCTGTTAATATTTTTTGACAAAATACTTTTGTACTTCAGTTTGTTATACCTTAACAAGGCCCACCACTTCATAAAGGGTTGAACTAATCTTCACCATTTTGGAAGCCACCTCAGACAACAATGCTTCATAGTTTTTCTGAATGACAAATACAAGTATAAGTGACTTAAAATTTGAAATATTTAAAACTAAGAGAACAAAAACATTAAACTACCGTGTCAAGTCTTGAAGATGAAGCAATTGCAGGATGATTTGAAGTAGCAGTGATGCATTCCTCATTAGGTTTTGTTGCTTGTTCAGGTGAAGCATTTTCAGAAACGTGTTTACCATTACTTCCTTCCATTGTGAGCAACTTAAGATTTTGAGATTTCACAACTTACAAGTTTGAGATAGAAAGTAATTTTGTTTGTGTGAAATAACCATATATACAATACCTGTTATATAGAGGACTAGAATGATGGAAAAACTAAATTAAATATTAAGTTAAACACTATGTGTCGATGCCTTGGTTGTAGTGAAATGTAAAAGTTTTTCATCCCACATCCCATTAGTAAAACTTACTGAGTTGAAAGAGTAAATTTAAGAATGGGGACTTAACTATACTAACTCTATGTCATATTTAGAATTTAGTTTGGTTGAGCTAACCACACATGTAATATATTGTGAGAACAAGTCCATAAAACTAGGCATAAATATAAACAAAACATCTGGTTATACTAGTTAGATTGTGTTGGTTACTAGACACATTGGTCAAAAAAAATTGGTCTTGATTTGATGTGACAATTAAGGTTTCGATTTATCCCATGTATGTATCAGCTGTGCACACAGCAGGCAGTAGGCAGAGTGTATCAGATGTATACAAACAGAGGAAAAGATTTATAGTCCCACTGCCCAAACATTATAATAGTATTCCTTCACCAAACATATGAGCAACAAAAGTTTAACTAAGCTAAAGTAGAATAAGGTTAAAATTAAAGTCTTCATCCAATTAAAGTCTTAACAAATACTTCAAATTAAATTAAGTCTTAGCAATAGACACATACAATAACAATCCAAATTAAGTCTAAAAACCAATTAAGTAAAACTAATTAGTTTGATATTACTTGTTGTTAACCTTATCTTCATTTTGGATTCCAAGTTCATACTTCAACTAAAGAATTTCCTTCTTCATCATTTCCACTTGTTGTTGAAGTTGTTGGACATTATAATAATTAAAATCTCTTATTGTATGCCCAGCAACTGATAACAAACGACCAATCAATATAGCTGCTACATCTTCCCTAGCATCATCGTCGAGTCTTGCAAATCTTCCAAGTGAAACACATGGGGAGCCAATAGCACCTGCAACTAGTGCACCATAGTACCTAACATATGGTACTCCATCTAACAGTCTCTTTTCTTGTAAAGTGTACGTTGGTGGAGGAATGCCATATGCATAACAAATTCGTTCCACTTCTGTTTGCATACTGTGTTGAATGATAAATTCACCTGAAGTGGTGTCTATTGCAAGCATGTTGGGTTGAACATTATCTATACATACATATAAAACAATTACAATATTGCAAAAACTCATAAATTAAATTAAAATTAAATTTTAATCATAAGTCTAAGGTAAAATATACAAACCATTCACATCAGTATTTGTCTGAGAAGATGATCCGATTTGTGAATCTTTGTTTATATGAATTCCCTTGTTCGGATCCTTCCCCTTCTTATTGCAGAACTTAACCCATGCTGCCATTGCATGAACAAAAGTTGGATATTTCACGTGTCTGTTTCCACTCCATCCAACAACTTGTTCAGCAGCATCTTCCCAGTTAGGGTAGACTCCTGGATTTTTTCCTTCAAACACAACATGAAAAGCATCCTCTTGAACATTAGTCATAGTGAATATACTATGTTTTTCTACTCAATGGTCATGTGAATGAATTAGTGTGTATTAATAAGAGGATTCATTAATATCCCATATCATTAATAGGTAAGAATTGTTGGTGAAGTTGCTCTGTGCATTCACTACAACCTTTAACATTAAATTGTTTACTTTTTGATTGGTACATGTATTAAATTCGTAAATTTTTTGATTGAAATTAAAAGATGATTATGATAAACCATAATTTAGACTACGCAAGTCAAATTAGATGTCGATTAGGACTAATATCGATCTAAAATCCTTAATTTAGACTACGCAAGTCAAATTAAATGTCAATTAGGACTAATATAATTCATAAGGTCATATTTTACGTTATTACGACGAATATCGATCTAAAATCCTTAATTTAGACTACCGAAGTCAAATTAGATGTCGATTAGGAATAATATCGATCTAAAATCCTTAATTTAGACTACGCAAGTCAAATTAGATGTCAATTAGGACTAATATAATTCATAAGGTCATATTTTACGTTATTACGACGAATATCGATCTAAAATCCTTAATTTAGACTACCGAAGTCAAATTAGATGTCGATTAGGACTAATATCGATCTAAAATCCTTAATTTAGACTACGCAAGTCAAATTAGATGTAAATTAGGACTAATATAATTCATAAGGTCATATTTTACGTTATTACGACGAATATCAATCTAAAATCCTTAATTTAGACTACCGAAGTCAAATTAGATGTCGATTAGGACTAATATAATTCATAAGGTCATATTATACGTTATTACGACGAATATCGATCTAAAATCCTTAATTTAGACTACCGAAGTCAAATTAGATGTCGATTAGGACTAATATCGATCTAAAATCCTTAATTTAGACTACGCAAGTCAAATTAGATGTCAATTAGAACTAATATAATTCATAAGGTCATATTTTACGTTATTACGACGAATATCGATCTAAAATCCTTAATTTAGACTACGCAAGTCAAATTAGATGTCGATTAGGACTAATATAATTCATAAGGTCATATTATACGTTATTACGACGAATATCGATCTAAAATCCTTAATTTAGACTATCGAAGTCAAATTAGATGTCGATTAGGACTAATATAATTCATAAGGTCATATTATACGTTATTACGACGAATATCGATCTAAAATCCTTAATTTAGACTACGCAAGTCAAATTAGATGTCAATTAGGACTAATATAATTCATAAGGTCATATTATACGTTATTACGACGAATATCGATCTAAAATCCTTAATTTAGACTACCGAAGTCAAATTAGATGTCGATTAGGACTAATATCGATCTAAAATCCTTAATTTAGACTACGCAAGTCAAATTAGATGTCAATTAGGACTAATATAATTCATAAGGTCATATTTTACGTTATTACGACGAATATCGATCTAAAATCCTTAATTTAGACTACCGAAGTCAAATTAGATGTCAATTAGGACTAATATAATTCATAAGGTCATATTATACGTTATTACGACGAATATCAATATAAAATCCTTAATTTAGACTACCGAAGTCAAATTAGATGTCGATTAGGACTAATATCGATCTAAAATCCTTAATTTAGACTACGCAAGTCAAATTAGATGTCAATTAGGACTAATATAATTCATAAGGTCATATTTTATGTTATTACGACGAATATCGATCTAAAATCCTTAATTTAGACTACGCAAGTCAAATTAGATGTCAATTAGGACTAATATAATTCATAAGGTCATATTATACGTTATTACGACGAATATCGATCTAAAATCCTTAATTTAGACTACCGAAGTCAAATTAGATGTCGATTAGGACTAATATCGATCTAAAATCCTTAATTTAGACTACGCAAGTCAAATTAGATGTCAATTAGGACTAATATAATTCATAAGGTCATA
The DNA here is from genome assembly GCA_951799995.1 of Trifolium subterraneum. Classification (NCBI taxonomy): domain Eukaryota; kingdom Viridiplantae; phylum Streptophyta; class Magnoliopsida; order Fabales; family Fabaceae; genus Trifolium; species Trifolium subterraneum. The sequence goes on from OX637464.1 coordinate 41,827,703, forward strand.
TTTTACGTTATTACGACGAATATCGATCTAAAATCCTTAATTTAGACTACCGAAGTCAAATTAGATGTCGATTAGGACTAATATCGATCTAAAATCCTTAATTTAGACTACGCAAGTCAAATTAGATGTCAATTAGGACTAATATAATTCATAAGGTCATATTATACGTTATTACAACGAATATCGATCTAAAATCCTTAATTTATAATACGCAAGTCAAATTAGATGTCGATTAGGACTAATATAATTCATAAGGTCATATTATACGTTATTACGACGAATATCGATCTAAAATCCTTAATTTAGACTACCGAAGTCAAATTAGATGTCGATTAGGACTAATATCGATCTAAAATCCTTAATTTAGACTATGCAAGTCAAATTAGATGTCAATTAGGACTAATATAATTCATAAGGTCATATTATACGTTATTACAACGAATATCGATCTAAAATCCTTAATTTAGACTACGCAAGTCAAATTAGATGTCAATTAGGACTAATATAATTCATAAGGTCATATTTTACGTTATTACGACGAATATCGATCTAAAATCCTTAATTTAGACTACGCAAGTCAAATTAGATGTCGATTATGAATAATATCGATCTAAAATCCTTAATTTAGACTACGCAAGTCAAATTAGATGTCAATTAGGACTAATATAATTCATAAGGTCATATTTTACGTTATTACAACGAATATCGATCTAAAATCCTTAATTTAGACTACGCAAGTCAAATTAGATGTCAATTAGGACTAATATAATTCATAAGGTCATATTTTACGTTATTACGACGAATATCAATCTAAAATCCTTAATTTATAATACGCAAGTCAAATTAGATGTCGATTAGGACTAATATAATTCCATATTGTCACTTATGTCTTTGATTAATTCAAATTAAAAGTTAATTTTAATTAACTTCCTTAAGAACTAGTATTATCAAATATGAACTAATGTAATGGTTTCACTACAGCATATTATTCATTGGTTCATTGATGACTACCTAAAAGTAGTATACCTTTTGAAGGTTTATGTCAACAAGCAAATTGACAGAACATGAATTTGTCTCACATACTTAAAAAATGAAGACAAAATGTAGTAAATTAAGCATATAAAGCCTTATGTAGTTGACTGTCAAGTTCACATGGGTATATATCTTTGGTATTTCATAAATGGTAAGTTTTTATTCATCATTTGTTATCACACATTCCCACCATTGCATATACAAGGTATAATAGACAGTCAATCACATGGGTCTGATATACATTTGGTATTGCATCATTTTAGATTTGCTTATTCAACCATTTGCATTAAATACTAACACCAAAATGTGTAACCATTATCGAGCAGCACAACCTTACCAATATATCAGTCATGTTTGTTTTTCCTTTGACAGATTTCGATTAAGAAAAGACTCCACAGAGTAATCAACGGATTAATTTACTATATTGTTATAGTTTCTTAAAATAAGCATATGTAACAATCCAACTATAGAGCAAGTTCTATGAACATGGACAAAAGTAAAGGATCAGGAAAATGGGTGTGGATTAAAGATTCAGAAAAACATGTGAGTTGTTAATCCAAAACTTTTGTTATACTCCCAATGTTTAAATGAAAAAATTTCTGGTTTAAAGGCTAATAATACATTGATTGTTTATTGGCAGATGGTGGATACTCAAGATGGACACAGTTATGCTTCATTGGAAGATCTAGTTAGCTGTGTAGAATCAGCTTCAAACAAGATTCAGGTCAGTATACTGATAGCTATGTGCATCTATAGTGGCTCTTTGATTTAATGATGAACTATGAAACTGATAACTTATGAACATGGCAATGTGGTGTTTTCTGTTTTATAGGAATTGACTCAAATGGTACACCAGTTAAGTACCATTTTGGATGACTTGCGTTCCAGCATTCATAAGCAATACAAACCAATATGCACAAATTTAAATGTCAACAAAAACCATCCAAAGAGTTGTTCACCACAATCAAATATTAATTCATCTCACCAGGGAAGTTGTGCATCAAGCAGTAAGAAACCAAGATACAATAAAGATGACCATGGTATTGAAGCATCTAATATTATATTTAATATTTCGGATGAAGATGATTATGATAATACGACTTCTAAAATTCCAAGTGTCCATCCAAGTGATAGTTTTTATTACACCCAGAAGCAACATATGTCAGATTTGAAATGCACAACTTCTACAATATGTACACCAGTTAAACAGATGAAAAATGTACCACCAAAACACACCAGCAGTCGAACAAGACAGGGGGTATTAACACATTCTTCACGTTTGAATAACCTTTTGCTGTCATGATTTTGTACTGAACCAGTTTTATCTATAATTAGATTAAAATTGCAATGGAAAATTCAAAGAACAAAAAGAATACAATTAGTACACCACCCCCAAATAACAAATCTGCAACCAAGAGTTCAACTACTACAAAACATACCAACATACAATTGCCTGAAGTAAGTTGTTGACTTATTTGTATGACTATCTCAAAAATTGATATGAACTAACATGTTTACTTTGTAACAGGAGGTTAAGTGTACATTTACACCAACTAAAGATATGCACCTTCAAATTCCTGATATCCAACTTTGTGCATATGTATTTAATGCAGACCTTGATCCAAAGTAAACAATATATTCTGAAAATTGAAACATGACTATTTCATTAAGCAATTAACTGCTACTTTTAATTACTGTAATTTTGGCCTACAATGCAGGGAAGTGATGATTCAAGTAGGAGATTTTAAAGTTTCTAGAATGGAACTTCATTGTATGTGCCCTAATGAGGTTATTCAAGATCAAATATTTAATTTAATGGCCATCAAAACAACTTGGTCTCAATATAATGAAGTTAACAAAGCAGTCTGGTCATTGCCTCCAACTTTTGCGGTACGATGCACTTTATAATTGTTTGTTTGCTATTATAAGATTAAAGTTTACTAATCGCTATTTTTTACAGGTAAATGTAAAAGATGGTCATAATTTAGAAAGTCTGGCAACAACATATACAAATTTTATGAGTCCATTTACAACTCTAAAATATGTGAGTCCTTTTTAATTTATAGTACATAGTACCTAGATTCAATTAATCAATAATTACTTTATAATATCTAACTAATCCCTAACTAATAAGTATGTTATTTGAAATTATTAGATCTATGTTCCCTTAAAGGATGAAGGTGGACACTGGTTTCTTATGGTCATTTCTATTAAAGATAAAGTTGTATATCATCTAGATTCATTTATACAACCTGAGAGTATATCAACAAGAAGAGAAACAATATCGAAAATGGTAAGTAAATTTCAAATTTTGAATCAAACTTACTTAGACCAAATATCAATAATTGGGACTCATTTGTTTCAAATTTTTAAAGTGTAAGGTAATTGGCGAATTAGTTTTAATGGATAAGTATCCAACAAAATTCCTAAATGGATCAAAAGATTTTGGTAATTGGGAAATTAAAGAACCAAGAGGATTGCCTAACAATTGTGAAAGGTTAGTAATTATAAAAATCTAAATTTATTAAGTCATATTATTTGTTTAAGGAATGTCTTATGTTAACCAATTTAACCACATTTTACAGGGACACTTCATCAATATGGGTATTAGACTGGTTAGAGATGGAACATGGATTTCATACAAATCTTAGTACAAATATTAACGAAGATGTTGTCAGGATGTGGACATCAATTATTCTACTACGCGGACAACACAATGACCGCCGAATTTATCTAGAACAACAAGTCCAAGCATATTGGAACACTCTTCCACCTATGGAAGACAATTTGCATTAATGATTCTCTGAGTTGTATTTTTTTTTTCGTTACAAAATCCTCTAGGGTCCTCAAGGAAGAAGTTACATTTACATGTAAATCCTCTATGTATGTCGTGGCATGTTCATCTCTAGTCTTGGACCCTTGCCAACTAGTTTTATATGATAGGGTGACTATAACAAGTTTGGAGTAGTGAATTTTGTTCAATATTTTATCTGCAATTACTACTTATGAATCAATTTTAATTGTAGTCTCTTTATGCATTACCATCATGTGTTTGTATGATCTTAGCTAAACACAACCGACGCGGCAAATAAGTTAACAATTTTATTTGCTAATAAGGCGATAATATACACCCGATGCGCCAAATAAATTTACATTTTTATTTACTACTAAAGCGGTAAAACACAACCGACGCCGCAAATAAGTTAACAATTCTATATTAATGTATGTGAGATCATATCATGTGTCTACAAACAAATGGGGGGTTTTAAAATCATAACATGGGCCAATTGTAAGAATGTACATAGGCCCATTCGAAAAAACCATAACCCGGTCCATTGGTAATTGAAAGATGATAAATACCCTTCAGCAAAGAGCAACATAGGGTTTCCGTTTTCACTTTTCACCTTTTCACAATTTCACACTTCCTCTTTGGGTAAAAGCTAGTCAGCGCTGCTTGAGAGAGAAACTATGGCTCAAAGACGAAATGGGTAAGTCTTTATATAGTACTTAGCAATTTTTCGGGACCACATTGGATTAAATAAGGTAGATGATTCTATCATGCATGTGTATTGTGTTTTAAACTATCAATTTTTGGGACCACATGTTTTCCCTTGCCGTACTGGAACAGTATATACCAACAACATTAATACATTGTTTTTGTCTCTTGTTGATGAGTTTGCACCTTATTGAATGCCACTCTTTGAAATTCTAACACATGCATGACCTTTTTTGTCTCTTGTTGATGAGTTTGCACCTTTTTAGGCCATATAGATCTTATTAACTAGTTTAACAAACTTCTTTCACCTGTCGTACTGGAACAGTATATATCAACAACATTAAAACATTGTTTTTGTCTCTTGTTGATGAGTTTGCACCTTATTGAATGCCACTCTTTGAAAATCTAACACATGCATGACCTTTTTGTTTCTTGTTGATGAGTTTGCACCTTTTTATGCCATATAGATCTTATTAACTAGTTTAACAAACTTCTAATTTTAGATCTATGTTTAACAAAGTTGGAATTGGAATTTTAGATCTAAGCCCTATGGATCTTATTAAGTAGTTTAACTATTTATGTTCATCATTGACCATTTCTTTTGTTAAAATTCCAACAAATTGCAACAGAGCTGGTGAAGGCAGTTCGTCGAGGCCTTCCACTGTATTTCAATCTGTTATCTATCCAAACCGGGTAATTATTTTGTATATGCTGATTATTATCTATATTAAAACCTAATTATTACTACATTGTGATTAAAATGTTACTGAGTGGTTGTATTTACAATTTTAAACTCAGGATGCCATTGAAATTCCAAGTGAATTTCTGCAGAATTGGAAGCAAAAGATATGTGCAGATCCTGATGCTTGTGTTAAGGATCCTGCACACAATTTTTGGAACTTTGCTACTTCAACCCTGAATAAGTCTAATTCCTTCCAGAATGGACGTACACTAGCAACAGCATGTGGTTTCAAAAGACCACAGAATGTCATATTTACGTATAAACCCGAGCGCAACCAATTTAACATGCGATTTGTTGATAACAATGGAGATGACATTCTATACTTGGGAACACGTCATCCAATTGACTATCATCGGATGAGGTTTCAGAATCCTAACCTGATTGTGGTCCCAGCATATTATCATCTTATTACTGAGCATGAAGGTGAAAGGTGCTACGTCCCTACTGAGTGGTTGGAAATAAGTGTTGCTTTTTTGAAAATGGAAGAAGATGCTAAGAAAGCTGATGGTGATGGTAAGAAAGCTGATGGTGATGCTAAGAAAGCTGGTGGTGATGGTAAGAAAGTTGATGGTGATGCTAAGAAAGTTGATGGTGATGGTGCTGTAAATTCTCATCAACCTAATGTCAATGATGGTCATTATAAATGGGAGCAGATTGTTGGCCAAAGATTTGCAACTGGACACTGTGTCTTGGTAAGTTAACTACTAATTTCATTTATTTAATTTAAATGTTTACTTTTGATTATGAAAGTCAAATTAGAATTAGCAATACTTTCATTTATTTAACTTCTAATTTGTTTTTACTCACACGCGTTTAATTATTATTTTGTAGCACTTCCCTGCATTGGTCTCATCTGATGAACCATTCATTCCCAACCAGAGTCTTGTTGTTATCAACGAACAGACAAAACAAAATATCATTTGCACTGTGACTAAGTCTGACACGGCAACTCCACAGTACCACCTTGGAAAGCCGATCTATGAGTTCATAAAAAAACTCAAGCTGAAACCCGAGCTTCATAAGCTGACGTTTGATCTGGACTATCCTCCGAAAGTCTTGAAGGTTGAGGTTGTGGAAAACGATCTTAAAAAATCTGCTTGAAGAATTGCTTGCTCTTTCATATGCTATCATCCTTTTGTGTTGTGTTTGTTATGCTATCATCCTTTTCAAACTCTTGTTATTATGTTGGCATCTGCCTTTGGTATTGTAATGGTAACTAGAACATCTAGAAAGCTTGATTTATCAAGCTTATCTTTATATTTATATTATGTTTGGTGATTAGATCACCTTTAACTTATGCATGGTGATTAGCTCACCTGTTTGTGTTTGGTAAGTAAAATTATGTATGGTGATTAGATCACCTTGAACTTATGCATGGTGATTAGCTCACTTGTTTGTGTATCATAAGTACAATGTTATTATTATTATTATTATGTGGTGTGTTAAGTATCTTTATTAGATTATTTACTAAGTATGCACATACTACTTTCTACAATTTAAAATGGAATTGTAAAATACACGCAACACGTTAAGTAAGTTTACATTTTTATTTACTAATGTGGCAAATAAGTTAACAATTTAATTTTGTAATAACGCGATAACATAGATGCGACGCGCCAAATAAGTTTACATTTTTTTTACTAATAACACGGTAAAACACACCTGATGCATCAAAAAAGTTTACATTTTTATTTACTAATAATACGGCAAAACACACTTAACGCGCCAAATAAGTTTACTATGATTTACTAATAACGTGTCAAAACACACCGGACATGCTGTTCACATTTTTATTTACTACTAACGCGATAGTGCAAAAAAACAAGACTAAAACTGATAATTGCATAATTAAACATTGCTTCATATAACAAAGATAGTCCAAACTTAGTAGTGGGTCCTATATAATACATCATTAATCTTTAAAATTGAATATGAAACCACTAAACAAACCATACCCATGGAACTTGATTCAAATACTAGGAAACCAACTAAACAAAATAGAATAAAATACTATAAGTCTAAGGTACTGATGGAACAAACAACATCTCCTTTTTTAGTAATTTTGCTTTCATAGACCATGAGAGGTTTCACCATCACTTTTGAACTCCATTTCATGACCATGGAACACAGGAACAACAAAGTGATTCATCTGAAATATTAAAAATCAAGTTATTAGTACACATACATTCATTATTAGCACCAAGACATATTGATGAAACAAATTTTTAAAAAATTAATACAAAGTACCTTGCAAATCATCACAAATATCAGCTTGATCAATATTATCAACGGTAGTCGTCGTCGTCATCATCATCATCTCCACCACCATCATCCTCCTCATCATCATCTACATCACTTTTGTCAACTGTCTTTTTCTGTTTTTTAAATGCAGCACAAGTTTGCTTATTATGACCAACAATCCCACAAAAACCACATTGACTTTTTTTCCTTTTGTTACCAGCCCTGCCCGCAACATTTCCGCCACGTCCCTTGGTTCTAGCAATGACTGGGTTTTGCAGATAACGCTCATTGCGTCCTTCCATCTTATCACCACCCTCATCTTGTACCTCATACTTACTTTTAACATGTCCGTAATGATCATTCAACAACTCTATAGTTTCAGCGTAAGCCTCTGGATTCTTACACACCAAACTATTGATTTCTCTACATCTCTGATTTAAAGATTTGTAGCGACAAACTGACATCGAATCTCATCCACCTGATTGTCCTTGCCTTGTATAATTACTCAAGTCCTTAACATTCTTTGTCCATCTGTCTAACACCAAAGATGATGGAATTTCTACCATATTCAAATAAACCATTACACATACTATATGATCACAAGGGATACCAATAGATTCCATCCTAAGACATGAACATTTTATTTCCATACTAACAGGCCAGTAAGACACGTGCCATTCACTATCAGATCTACAATATTTATTGACAATATAAATGAAACAGGAAGTTGTTTGTTTGCACCCAACAACTTTGACAGCAGATGATTTTTGCATAATAGTGCGAAATAGAAAGAAAACATTTTTTGTGTAAACTTTCGATGCATTTTTCTCAAGTAAATGGAATTCAGTTTGAGTCACACGTTCACCATGCATCGATAGATAGTCAGCTTCAAGCTCTTTGTACCTTAAATATTCTATGCATTGGTTGAAATGTTGCAAGAACTCAGTTAAATTATTGCGGTAGTTTACAAATTTGCCAATTTTAGCATGAAGCCCCTCACAACGGGAAGTAGTTCTAAAACCTCCAAAAAACTTACCTCGAATGTGTGCTGTAGCCCACATCTCCTTCTTTTCATACATATCTAAAACCCAATTATTATCTTCAACTCCACACTCGGTAACCATGTCATTCCATTTTCTTTCAAAATCAACAAGCTCATAATCACACAACATTAATTTCCTAAACAAATGCGTGAATCTGTTGCTCTTCACATTGGAGGTTGCATTCCTTATAAGATGCCAAGCGCATAGTCTATGGTGGGCATTAGGAAACACCCTTTTTATTGCATTCTTCATTGCTAAGTCACCATCCGTTATCACAGATTTTGGCATCTTGCCATTCATTACTTCCAACAAACATTCTAGCAACCAAACATATGTTTCCTCATTCTCATTGGCAACAATAGCAGTGGCAAATACTGTAGTTTGGTTGTGGTGATTTACCCCTGAAAATATAACTAGAGGACACAAATATCGATTCTTTTTGTATGTTGCATCAAAAGCCAAAACATCCCCAAATATGTTGTAATCCATTTGACTCCTACCATCAGACCAGAATAAATGTTCCAACCTTCCTTGTTTATCAACTGTATGCTTCCAATACATTGTTGGATCAGAACTCTTCAAAGAACGCAAATATGCTAATGCAGCTCTTGAGTCAGTACCTTTAGAACGCCTCTCCTTGTCTACTGCATTATACATGTCTTGAACTGAGAAAGTGACATGCTCATATCCACCAACTTGATTAGCAAATGATCCAAATATTTGTGATGTCCTAATCCCCGACTTCTTATGGTGATTCATTTGAAGTATGTCATCATCATCCATTCCCCTATGACCTGGTAGAAACCCAATAAATTCTTCTTCAACAAAAGGGTGATTGTGGTAATCATTTATCCATCTTACGTACCAACGTTGATTGATGTGATCAAAATGCACAGTACACTTTGCCTCACAACCGCATCTTGTAACTACCTTTGCTTCACGCTGACGGATTTTGTTGTCCTTAAATCTATCTTCTCTAAACCCTTGCCTATAACACACAAACTCCTGTTGGACAACCTCTTGGTCTTTGTTTCTTCTTATCCTGTTTTTGCGGGCAGAAAATCCATGCATTCGACCGTACCAGTTATAGAATGTAAAAGCCACCTCACGGTTAGGAAAGTCATACTGCAATAATTCAGCTGGAGTAAACTTCTTAAAATTCAATCCACCCATATCTTCTACCCCATTTATAGGAATTCTATGTCCTTTGTAATCAAATTTCATATTGATTGTCCCATTTTCAGTTTCCAAACCCTGAACAATTGTAAAACATGTCAATAACATTTCAATAACATTATAGATCAGTTTAAACAACAAAATCACATATAATTTACAACAAAAACACACCTCACATGAGTTATCAGTTGGACTACAAATTTGTTCTTCATATTCTGTTTCCATCTCAGGTTGTTTTGTTAAAAGAAGAGTTTCAACTATAAAATCAACAAAAAAGAAGGTCAACAGTGCATATCCATTTTCGTTATTGAGCAATTTCATATTTTAAATTGTGCAATAATGTAATAAATAGAATTTTAACAACAAACCTTGAATTGATGAATTGGACGAAGCTGGAAATTTCCGGACAAATTTGCAGAGAAGAAGAACGGTTTTTGTGCTTTAAATCAAAGAGGGAAAAATATAGTTTTGACACAGATCTATGCTTTGAAGAAGACGGGTTCACACCAAAGATGAGAGAAAACAAAGTCCATTGTGAAGATGATGAAGTTGTTGTGAACGAACGTGTGATGCAGATGATGTTGTTGTTGTGAACGTGAGGAAGAAGATGAAGTTCTTCCCTCACGCGAGGAAGAAGATGGAGGTGTTGTAGATCTGTGAGGGGCAAAACTGTAATCAACCAATTAAATGTGTTTTTCCTTTATTTTGAAATTTGTGGGTCCCACCATCCAATAAAATTGGGCAACCTGCTATAGCAGGTCAATTATAGGGGTGTATGGGTGCACCAGGTAACGAAGGTGTATAATAGGGGCTCCCAACATTAATTATTTATTAATATACAAATAATCTGCTTTTTGAAAAAGAAGTGAATGAAACAGTTTTTCATTGCCTCGTCAGAAGAGATTACTCTGCTCAAGTAAAAACTTTAGTAATAATAAAAGAAATCCAATATAAGGTAATAGTCTAATAAAATTAGTAATAATAATAGTAGTACTAGTAAGCTGTAGCTAAAGCCTAACAAGTTTGCTCATATTCTTATATTAGTGTAATTATTTTATTGGTGTTTGTGTTCCGGGTACTACAACAGAGTAGTAGAATTTATTTTTTTCAAATAAAGGTTTAGATCTAGACTAGTTTTTCTTCATGTCTTTCTTCTTCTTCTTCTTCATCGGTTCTTCTTCTTGTAACAAAATCTCAGATGCTTTATGATCAGTTCATGAAGGACGAGAAACTTCCCTTTCCACTATTTGGTATTTTGATTATAGATGAATATGGTTTTCATCTCTTTATGCTATGAAAGAACTCAATATGTTCCCTTTCTTGTTTTTTTTTCTTCCTAGTAAAAAGCCTACTACAGTGTTGTTTTTGTCAGGATTGGATCCTCTCCAATTTCCTCTCATGTTTTTTCTCATTTTTCTTAATCTAAGGGTTGATTTTTTCTCCTTTTTATTCCTCATGTTTTTCTCAACCATTAGATTAAGAAAAAGAAGAGAAAACATGAGGAAAAATTGGAGAGGATCCAAATCTGTTTTTGTCCATAAAAAAACCGCTCAGACCGGGAAAAACATCCGGACCGCCGGTTTTCACGGTTTTGTCCGGTTCAGTGCCGGTTTTCCGGTTTCCAATCTGGTTCTTGTGCAGACCGGTTATGGTGTCTGCTCGGACCGGATACAGGTCCGGTTCCCAGTCTAACCGGTTGAACCGGCCGGTCCGGTCCGATTTTCACAACCTTGGGAAAATGCTAACTAGTGCCCTTAAGAAAACCAAAAAATAGTTTCTTGGAACTTATGTAGTCAATGTATTTAAAATATAAAAGTAGTAATTTCAATGTAAAACTTACCACTCTTAGTCTTTAACTGGTGCCCCGGGAGCACTGGTTAGCATGATCTATGAGTCAACAGATTGAGAATGGTGATTGGTAGCGTGATCTTTGAGTCCCAAACTGGGTTTGTCAAGGATAGACAGATTCTTGATGGGATTCTCATTGCAAATGAGGCACGTAAGACTAAGAAAGAGTTGTTGTTTAAAGTCGACTTTGAGAAAGCATATAATTCGGTTGACTGGGGTTACTTAAATGCGGTAATGGGGAGAATGTCTTGCCCGGTTTTATGGAGGAAATAGATCAAAGAGTGTGTTTGCACGACAACCACTGCAGTTTTAGTTAATGGTAGCCCTAGGGCCGAATTCCCTTTGGAGAGAGGTCTTAGACAAGGGGACCCTCTTTCCCATTTCCTGTTTTTGTTGGCAGCAGAGGGGTTGAATGTTTTGATGCAAGCCATGGTTGAAAACCAGTTCTTTTCTAGGTATAGCATTGGGGTACAAAATCCGATCTCAGTTTCTCATCTCCAGTTTGCTGACGACACGTTACTCTTAGGAACAAAAAGTTGGGTGAATGTTCGTGCGCTGCGGGCTGTTCTTGTGTTGTTTGAGACGTTGTCAGGTCTAAAGGTGAATTTTCATAAAAGTACTCCCTTTGGTCCTTAATATAAGAAACAACCTACTTTTTAGGTTCACTGGAAAACTAATGTATTCAGTCTACATTAAGGACCGGAGGGAGTATGTTGGTAGGGGTCAATATCTCTGAGTCTTGGTTGCAAGCTGCGGCGACTGCTCTGCGCTGTAGAGTGGAAAAAATTACTTTTCTTTATCTGCGCCTTCCTATTCAGAATAGATTGTCAAGGTGGAAAAGTCGTTTCCTTTCCTTTGGTAGTCGTCTGATTCTTCTAAAGTTTGTACTGACCAATTTTCATGTCTATGCTCTTTCCTTCTTCAAAGTTCCCTCTGGTACTATCTCTTCTATTGAATCTATTTTGAATAAATTATTGGGGGGGAGTGAAGACCTTATGAAAACCTCTTGGATTAGTTAGAAAACTATTTGCTTACGTAGGGAGTATGGAGGGTTGGGGGTATGACAGTCGAGGGAGTTTAACTTATCTCTTTTAGGAATGGTGTTGGAGGATGTTGGTGGATAGAGGGGGCTTGTGGTTTAGGGTTTTGGCGGCTCGTTATGGGGTGGAGAGAGGGTGGCTGAGAGAGAGAAAGACAGAGGGAGGAATGGGTCTCCGTGGTGGAGGGAGATAGTGAGGATCCGTGACGGAGTAGGAGATTTAGGGGGTGAGTGGTTTGGGGAGCACGTGACGAAAAAGGTGGGGGGTGGTTTTGATACTTTCTTTTGGACACCTTGGTTGGGAGGGGTTTCTTTGAGGGAGAGGTATGGACGTTTATTCGAATTGGCGGGGAATAAGTCGAGTATTGTAGCCGATATTTGTTCCTTAGGATGGGAGGCAGGAGAGGATGCATATGGGTGTGGAGGAGACAGTTGTGGGCGTGGAATGAGGAGATGTTGGGGGAGTGTCAGACTTTACTTCACGATTTCTTGGTGCAGGCTCAGGTCACAGATTCTTGGCAGTGGCAGCTTGACCCGGCTCGAGGTTACGCAGTTCAGGGCACTTACCACCTATTGACCTCTCAGCAGCAGATTACCTTAGGAACAGCTGAAGAACTTATTTGGCACAAGCAGGTTCCCTTAAAGGTATCTATCTTGTCTTGGAGACTCTTACGCGACAGGTTGCCAACGAAGTCAAACTTGGTCATTAGAGGCATCATTACTCCAGGAGCTCATCTTTGTGTATCTGAATTCGGTGGTGCTAAATCAGTTGAACACATTTTTCTCTCCTGCAGCACTTTTGGTTCCCTTTGGTCGCTAGTCATGGATTGGTTTTTCATTGCTGGACTCTCACAACTTGCGCGACCATTTCCTTCGGTTTACTTATGCTTCAGGCGGATTTCGAGCACGACGTTCTTATGTGTTTGGATTATATGGAATGAAAGAAATCAGAGACTATTCATAAATTCCAAGATGCCCCTACTTCAATTGTTAGAGAAGGTCAAACTCTTTTCTTACCGGTGGTTGAAGACAACGAATGTGAATCTTGTTTCAAACTATCATAGGTGGGGGGTCTAGCCCTTTTACATGTTTTGATATCGATTAATTATCATGTTGTTACTCATTGTTGACATTGTGTAATCTTTTGTAGTCTTCTTGGCACACCTTATGCAAAGGAGATTATTTTGGTTAATTTTTATATATCATTTTTACCTCTTCAAAAAAAAAAAAAAAAGATTATGGCTCCTTATACATGAAAACATTTTTTTTTAAAAAAAAGGTTTGCATATTTGTCTCTATTTTTATTTGTTACAATGCTATAAATTTGTACAAACATAGCATTGAATATGTTTAAGCCCAAATACAATCTCTTTCGGTTGAAAAGCAACCTATAGAAAATCAAAGGAGAATGTACCCAAAAAAAGAAAATCAAAGGAGATATATTATTCCAGCTCAAATGCTATCTAATTTGAGACTAAAGATTAACAAACACGTCCTTTAACAAAATTGGCCTTTAATTGTTATTACATTGTTTATTTATAACCCAAGAATGTTAAGAATGTTATTACATTATTTATAACCCAAGAATAGCCCTTGTTGAATCATTTGGCAAACTGCACCTTTCAATTAGGTGCGTAAGGGTTTGCCAGAATTTCTCTTAATTTTTGTATGATTGTATGTTGAAGGATTAATTTATTTCAACCTGAGGGTTTAATTTCAACCTTAATTTGATTGAAGATTTCGTTCAATTCAAGCTAGCTTCAAATACAAAGGTGCATATTTATTTATATATGTTGCATTTTGATAAGTTCCTTGTTATATATAGTTTATTATTTTGTTCTTGTCTTTTGCTCATTGATTCAATTTGCCATTGGAATTGGATTTGGAATTCACTTTTTATTTATTTGTTTATAAAATATAAAATTGGTCATTTTGTTCAACGCTATGTTGCATGCATGTGATCATGTTTGGAAATGAACATAAATTAGCAAAATGGGCATGAAATATATACTATATGCAATTGATTTATAGTAACGTGTTATAGGCTGTTAATTTATTTATATGCATTTCGTGTTATTATCATCAAGAAATGAGTATCACATGGTCCCAAATAATTTTATATTATCATTGTCAAAGAAGAAATAACTTCATATGCAGTTGCATGATCATAGTTGAATAATTGATTGGAAATGGTAGGTAAGTTTTAAAAAATTCAAATTATTTCCAATTGATCATACATAAATCAAGTAATATTTTTTTCATGAATCATTTTCTGATATCCATAAGGAATCCAAGCTTTCTCTTAAGTCAAAATAATTAAGTTTGGATTTCATAATCTTTATTTAATGTCAAGCATTCACGCTAATGTATCTTTAACTTATTACTTAATGAGAGTTATACTTAAAGTTATACCAAAATCTGCCGTTGACAACTTTTCTTCTCACACAATATGTATCTTAACCTGTTACTTTTATGTACATTTTCAGTTACATTTTGTGTGAGAAGAAAAATAGTCAATAACAGTGTTTGTCAATTAAATTTCCTTACCTAACATTACTTGTCTAGGTAAGGTAGAGTTAATTTTTAGTTCACTATTGCACTTTATTTGTTATCAAATTCAATTTTAATGTGTTTGTATAGTAATAGTATTATTACCTGTAGAAATAAATCATGAGGCATTCTTAATGAAATCAACTGATTAGAAAAATAAATATAATAGAGAATTGATATTGATCTATTTTCATGATTTTGTAGATCCATATAGTAAAAGAGAAAAGGCTCAATGAAAGAAGAAGAATCTAGCAAAGTGTGGATAGTGTGTCTCGTAACAATTGGAATTGTTGTCGCAATTGCAATTGCGGTCACAATTGCATTCACAATATTCAAACCAAAAAAATTCATTACCACGGTGGATTCAATTGATATTCAAAACATGGACGTGAATTTTAATATATTTAACATGAGTTTAAATTTGAATGTGACACTGAATGTCGGTGTATCAGTAGAAAATCCAAATATATTTGGATTGAAATACTATGATGGCCATGCGGAATTAAACTATAGAGGGCAACCAATTGGGGAAGCACCTATCCCTAGCGGAGAGATATCGTCTAAGGAAACTAAGGGAGTAAATGTCACACTCACCATTATGGCCGATCGCATATTATCTAATTCTCAAATTATTTCAGACATTACTTCAGGTGGCATGCAAGTTAATACTTTCATGACAATTTTAGGCGAAGTCGACGTCTTAGGCCTTATCAAACTTCATGGAAATTCCACTGCATCTTGTGATTTTGTTCTCAATACATCCAACAAAACAGTTGATAACCATGTGTGCCAATATAAGATGGTTTGATGTGTTTTTGAGGTGTTGGATTTCTATTTTTATTTTTTTGAGGTTAATGTGTTGGATTAATTTCTATGTTAGATGGAGAAGGGAGAGTGCAAAGAAAAGAAATCCCATTCGTTTGTAGTCCTTCTAAATCATTCATTACTCATTTTCACTAGTTTTCTCTCAATTTGGAAGATTTTAAGGATGTAGGAAACGTGTATTAGTTAATTGTTAATCTTAGTTTTGAAACATCTTTCATTAATCCTTCATTTTCTTTTACTAATTTTCTCGAATTTTTCAAATGTGTTACTCAGATGCCATAATTAAAATAGAAAAGGGAAAAATATAATTAATTGAAATTTCACAAAAATTCATTTTACAACTGTTACAAGAGAATTTGTATTCTTTTTTGTTTAATTAAATTATACTCGGTAATATCAAACTCTTAGCGAATTTGTATTCCTTTTTTTCAATTTAATATTATATTAACTTCGTTTTTTTGTCGATTATAATTAATTTATTTTATGTGTTATTTTACAAAATATAGAATAGAATAACTACATATGAATGAAAGACAAATTGGCAATAAGTTGTGCCGCTAACCCTTCTTAAATGAAAATTATTTTACATTGGTATATATTGATTATAGAGAAAATTAATATGTGAGTGGTGGACCAATAAAATATAAGATTAAATATACAATTTTTTTTTTTTTTTTTGGTTGATTGATTAAATATACAATTTACAAATTTACTCTTGGACTAATCCATTTATTAATTTATGCAAGACAATCTTAAAATACAAGTCCATAGATAGATAGAAACAGAGGGAAGTATAACTTGTAAAACATTTGGTCAGTTTTATGTTTCATCATTTGGTTGTAAGTTAATTTTTTTGGTTGAGTCTTGCTGCCTCCAATTCTGTACGGTGGAATGTGCAGTGACTGAGCTAGAAATTATATTAAGTCTGCATAAAAATTTTGTCTAATAAAAAATTTCAATTTTGTTTTAAATTAATCCCTAAAAATTTCAGTTTATCTCAATATTAAACAAAAAATAGCAAAAGAATTTCGCGAGAGCCTAAGCAACTAGCCGAGCTTGCCCTTGAGTAGCTTCGCCCATGGAGATGTCATGGGGATGTGTATTATCCTGATTTAAATCTCTCATTTTTTTCTCTTTTCAATTCTGTCTCATTTTTCTTTTATGTGTCTTTCTCTCTTATCATTTATTGTCTTTCATCATCGCTTGTTTATTTTTGTATAATACCATATATAGGTATGCAATTGTCACAGTCTGATTAATTGTTGTATAGTCCATTTTCTACATTATTGTTGGCATGTTTACATCTCTCAAGTCATTGTTTTCATGATAGTGTAAACATTTTACAAGTATAATGCATACTGCCCCGGATGGAACATGCAGAGTACATGCTAATAAATGCATTATTTTGAATTTATGTTAGGAAACTAGTTAAGGAAATTTTATCTTTTAACTTTGCATTCAATATCTCAAAAGTATAAAAAATTATTTTACCAACATTAATTTTATCATTTATTTCTTTTTTTGATATGTTTAACAAGTGTCTCACACTAATTATAAAAAAAAAAGTGTCTCACACTGCTTAACATGACCCTTTATGTTAAATGGACGAATTTAGATGCATTCTTCGATTTGATATCATAAATAAGTTATTTGGTAACACAAATAAGTTAACTTATAATTTACATTATTATATTAGTTTATAAGCTTATTTGATAAAAAAACATTTTTCATTAGATTATATATTTTTTTTAAATGTCATTTCAAGCAGCGTTTCAACTTATAACTTATAGTTTTTTATAATTATTTTGCATTTTTAATATGCTAAGATTTATTTTGAATTATAAAACATGCTAATTTTTTTACAATAACCTCTTAAAAATATAAAAAAAAATATTTTTATTAGTATAAAATTTTCCTTTTTTTCTTTCTTTCTTACTTGTGTCATTGGATTTCGATCCTACCTATTCCCACAGAATCAGATTTCCTAAAGTAACTGTGTTGACACAGTTATGATGTTAGCCGTCCGATCTAAATCAGTGATTAAGATTAATTGATAATAGTTTAATCTCAACCGTTTGATCTAAATTGAATGGTTCTAATTCAAAACGTGAAAAATAACCGTAGCAGATGTAGATCCCTATTCTCACTCCGAGAATGGATTCTGTCATTTCATTTTCCTGATGTTCCTCAATTTTTCAATCTCCACATTTTAATTCACCTCTTTTTCATGTTTTCCTTTTCTCTTTCCATATAAATCAATGGGAGAATCATCTCAAAGGTGTTGTTGGCAGTTACAACACGGACTAGCTAGCCGAGCATTTATTCTGAGTCAGTCTGCACAGTAATTCAATTAATTGGACCCCCACAACAACCAACTACCCTACATATACATTTTTTACTTCATTAATAATAATATTAATATGGTTGGCACAATGTCACTCTTATATATGTAGCCTCACCATACCATACGTATCAAATCTTCACTATCTTATGGTAGTATTTCCATTTCATCATTTCTCAATTTCAGTTTTATTGTGTCAAAATTAAGCCTTACATATGAAGGGTACACAAAATAAGCAATACCAAGAAGAACAAGCCTTAATGATTCCACCAAAAAAAGGAAGACACAGATGTGTAACTTGCATATGCATACTGTTATTTCTATTATTACTTTTAGTAACAGTTTGTGTTGTTCTTGCCTTAACACTTTTCAAGCCAAAAGAACCAATAACAAAGATTTCTTCAGCTACTTTACAAGGTATATCACCTCGTGTAACACTTCCTGTTCTTAACATACAAATCAATGTTACTCTTGATATCAAGATTCAAGTCGAGAATCGAAACCGTGTGAGTTTCAAACATGGAGATGGAACTAGTCTTTTGATGTATAAAGGTGTTGAAGTTGGAGACACAGATATTTTTCCTGGTTTGATTCCTGCAAGAAGTTCTTCTATTCTTCCTTGTAGACTTACCCTTGAAGCTGATAAATTAGCATCTAATATGACAGGTTTTATAGGTGATTTGATGGGTGGTGAACTCTCTTTGGAAACAGTTACTAGGATTCCTGGTAGAGTTACTTTTCTTGGATTCATCAAGAAACACATTGTTGCTAAGTCTAATTGTCAATTTGTTTTTGGTGTTCCTGATATGGAGATCAAAAGTCAAATCTGCAAGAATAAGGCAAAGTTATGAATAGATTTGGATTGTATACGGTGTCGAAATTTGACTAATGGCCGATGTCCTTTTTCGCGCACAACCAGACCTTCTGCTTGAATGTTTGTTGCGGAAGAAGGTTGAAATTTGTCTCTCTTGCACGCAGTCAACCATATATGGTCCAAATTTTAATGTAGATTTTAATTTATTTTTTTAAAGAAATTAAAATATCGAGTTTAAAGTCTGGACCATAGACTGTACGATTTTAATCAAACGATTTAGAGGTGACTGCATGTATTGAGGAAGTAGATTTATAGGTTATATGGTCATTTCATACTTTAGTGATATAAATAATAATAGTGTTTACATGTATTAAATATTTAGTATTTATATATTTGTATGCTTTTTGTATATTAGAAGTTGGTTGTGGTTTTGATAATTTTGAGAATTGCAGGACTTTTTATATATTGGGTGTGTTCTGACTTTGTGACTATTGAAAGTAGGAGCCTGGTTGAAAGTTTTCAATGAAGATTGTTTTCCGGAAAAAATAATTAAAATGATTTTTTTTTTATTTAGCCACTACTTTAATATATAATTGGAATCTTCTTATAGAAATTTAACATCGGTTACGAGATAACCTGAATGTGTGTTATAAATGAAGGTTACAAGCTAGATTTGTAGAGTTGAGTTAAGTCCACTCCCAATTTTAAGAGTTATAACAACATATCAGATAAGACCAAATGGATCTGGATCATCTTCAGCTATTTCTCTCATGTTTTCGTCGTACTCTTATCTCAGTCATTCATTTGTCTTTTCCCCTCTCTTCTGCTTTTTTTTTTTTTCTCTGTAAATCAACAACTGTTGAATCAGAAAAAGAAGAGAGGGCTGAATACAAAGTGTAGGAGAGGAAATTTCAGATCTAATTGAGGGAGAAAAGTAAAAATCAAATGCCAAATAAACCATTGATCACAAATATCAATTTGTATGATTAAGTTAGGTTATACTTGAGAACAAAAGAAAGTCAAATTCATCTGCAAATATTTTAGCCAAATACAAAGCCAAAATTAAGGTTAATAATTTAAAATAATCAAATGTTATAAGCAACTACAAACAGAAATCACATTAACCAACCATACTGACAACAAAATCTGGTATGCACAAGTAGCATTTCTATCTGAAAAGTCAAAACAGAAAATTCACAACTAAAAACAATTTGAGACTTGAGTTATGCCACATTTATACATTCAATTTTAAATATAATTTTCTACTAAAGTATCTTGGCCGTATCGTATTTTATATTTTAAGAATTTTCCATATCTCTTCATCCGTATCGTATCAAATATCTAGACTTCATAGTATTAAACACTAAGACACAAACACCTACATGTATTGGTTTCATATCAGTGTTACAGACACTAACACATATTCTACGTCTCAATCACCGGACACACCTTTTAGTATGAGATTTTTGGGGCTACATAGTCTAAGAACTACTTTTATGAAGGAAAATCAACTTATCTTATAGAAAAGGAAAAGAAAGAAGAGAAAAGTAAAAGAAACCTGCAAGGTGACTCCATGTGGGGAGAGTGTGGTGTAGGAAACAGTCCAATCAAAGTAAACAAAAGGGTCACCAGAAAAAGCAGTATCCAAGAAGAAGCATAGAAGGGCTGTGAAGAACCAAGAAGTAAATGATGGCATCGTGTTACTAGTGAATCTGTTTTGGGTAGCTGTCATCTTTTTTAGTAACATGAATTGACTCGTTTGAGCTTGAATTGGTTGCATTGCTCCAATGGTAATGCTTATTTCTATTTTCTAAGCTCATTTAGTGATATGAATTGACTTATTTTTATTTGCATTACTCTAATTTTTAATCCCTCCCGTCATTTTTATAACTAGTCTCCGGACCCGTGCTAAGCACGGGAAAAATATGATATAAAAATTTAACAATTTAATATTTTAACTTTAAAAATATAAAATAGAAATAGAAAAATAATAAAAAAATAACATGCATAATTAAATATGAATAAGTCACACATAATATTTGTGTCTTTTGATTAAATTTAATATATAATATATTATAATTAAAAAAGTATATAATAATTATAAAAAATAAAATAAAATAAAAAGGTGTATAATAAAAATGCTATTTAAAAAATAACATGTCTAATCTCCGGACTGGGTAAATCTTATATTATTTTTCTCCCTTTTTATGTTAATGTAGAAAACTTTAATCCATTTTAACATTTAGATAGCTGGATATAGATTTTATACCCAAGATAGGCATAGGACAACATTATACATATACCATAATGATATATATCTATGCTACTGCTACCTAGTATTGTCCTAAGGGGATTGCTAAATCTTACGAAGGGATTATCGAAAAAAAAAGAATTACACTGTGAACCATTTTGAATAAGAGATAAAACTGTTAAGTATTTTTCGATTTCTTCATTCAATTTTATCCATACATACAAATGAGCATTTTGACATTTTCCTTGTCATAATATCAGCCAATTTCATTCTTTTAACTGATTGAGGAATAATTACAAATTGATACGACCAAGTGGACGGATTTTTCATCTCCAAGAAAAACCTTAATGATATTCTATTAGAAAAATTCCTGTTGATACATATATGCTATGGCCAAAAAAATTATAATTTTAAAGCTTGAAAAATTATATACAAATATGGATGAAAAATCGAAAAAGACAAAAATAACATAAAAAATCAAATCGGTACTGAAAGAGTAATTTTACCAAAATATGCAAATAAGGATGCTAAAGGAAAGACTTTAATGAATTCATTACACAGATTTTCCAGATTTCATAGTACTTTATGGATTTTTATGATTTCAAATTATTCAATAAATTCAAAAAAAGAAAGTTATTGGTTTTTTTTTGGTAAAATAATATCAAATATTATAAATAATAACAATAACAATTAATCAATATAAAAAAAATAAAATCAATGAATCAAGAAAACAAAACAAATAAAAGAAGAAACAACATAACTAATGGAAGAAAAAAAATCAATTGCGTTAAATTGAAAGAAAGAAAAGTTATGTTGAAGAATTGTGAGAGTGGTATGTATGTGGAATCTCGTTTTGAAGAATTTTGAGAGTGGTATATATATGATGATGATTGAACAATATAGCAAAATATTTTTTGTGTGTGGCATACGTTGAAAAAAAAAGTTTTGTCATAGGTATGCAATTGATTGAAAAGTATATATAATCCATTCCACTTGTAAGAGAAGAAATTCTGTAAAATTATGTAAGAGACACATAATCCCTCCGGTCTCATATATAAGAAAGAAAAAAAAATGCACACCCTTTAAGAAAGTGAGTAAATGATTAGGAAAAACATGTCATTTCCACTTTTACCCTTACTTTTTGTTTAAATTAAATTATTATTTATTATGGGGAAAAGCAAAACAAAGGATAAAATTGGAATATTCAAAATAAATGTAATGATTGTAGTAACTTTTTCTTATATTTAAGACTTTGTAATTTTTTTTTTGTTTCTTATATATGAGACCGGATGGAGTAATTATATGTATGGACATTATAGCAAGTTGTAAGACAACAACATATTTTCAACTTGAGTTCTGATGGCAATATGGAATAGGAAAAAAAAGTCTGTGGGATAGCATGAACAATCTCACGGTTTGGAGTGGGATTGTTTGAGGAGTGTAGTATTTATATTTTCAACTAAAACGTCTCATGAAATCTATTCCATAACAAAACCTGTCAAAATTGATAAACTTTTGAATACCAATGGACATTCTATGAATGACAAGAAATCTTGAAAATTATAAATAGCAATTGAATACCAACATATTTCGTTGTCCTGAAAAAAAAAATCTTGATTGTCTTAATTTGAATACCACAAGATTTACTTAACTTTTGTAAAATCAATAGCAATTATGATTTAAGAATTTTGAAAATATGTAATCAATAGCAATTATTATTTAAGAATTTTGAAAATAGTAACCAATTGACATACAAATCATTTTTGGCATGTGTGTTTCAAGCCTCTTGATCGCGGTTGCAGGGATCAAATCGTAGTTCTTCCTATCAAATTCAACGTCAATCATCCATGAACCAACTGATGATGGATAGAAACAATTTAAAATAAAAAATTATTTTCTTATTCGAAATTTCTTACTTTATTCCTCCCACCATTGAATACACGATGAAGTAAATTGTAAAACATATATACAGAGGAAATAGTGAGTAACATGCATCAAGATATTAATTTCTGATCATTTAATAATTTTAGTCATCTTCAAAAACTCTCAACATATTAAAAATAAAGTATAGCGATGTCATCTTGAATTCAAATAACAAACTTGTTAATTTTAAGCACTTTAAACAAAGTACAAATAAAATAAATTATAAATACAAAGTTTTCAAGCAAAAAAACAAATAGTTCAATGACTTAGAATACAATTTTTTTTCATGTCTACACCAATGTGCCTCATATGGTTGAGTAGTTCTTAAAGAGAGTATAATCCTGTAAAAATGGAACCCTGATATTATAAGATATTGCATTAAAATAGAATAGCATGAATACTTGTACCATAAAAAAAAGTATGTACCTGTATCTATGTTTCATCAAATCAACTCATTCAAGACATCATTGCAAACCTTTGTCCTTCTTTTGCAAAGCAAATCAAATAGAAAATGAGAAAAATATTAGAATTTAGAAAAAGTTATGTTTTTTTTTCTTCTACGAATCAATAATAAAAATGGCGAAAGTATTAGCAATACTAATTAAAAAGAAAAATCAAAAGATTAGGTTATTCCTATAATGAAACTAAACAATAACCAACATGAATACTAATGAAATAAAATAATAACCACAACATGAACACAATTCAATAAACCAAACATTGAAACAATTAAAAAAAAATGAAAACAAAGAATAAACAACAAATAAATAGATAGTATTATAAAACAATCAAATTAAATTCAATTTAACTTTAAAAAGATATCATGCATTTATTTTTCTTTTTTTAAAAAAACTCAATTCTCCTCATCCTTTGTGCAATAGAAATAAGAAAAACGAAAAATTGACTTTTGCCAAAGTAATAAGAAAAAAATAAAAAAAAATATTGTTAGTATTGAGTAAAGTTTTTCCATCACCATCACCTTATATAGCCAAGTTAGGAAGAAATCATGACAATTCACAATAAATTTTTACATTTGAATTTTGAAAACAATATCAAATAAATTTAATTGAAATAAACACATTTAATATTGATTTTGAAAACATTTGAATTTTAAATTTTTGACTTATTTGTTGTAGAATATTAGTAGAGTCATTAATTGTAATAATAACATTAATTGCCAAATGCATGAGAAGAGAGGATGCTTGAGAGGAGAAGATTTTTGAGGAGAGAGAAAGGCAAATAGGTGTGGCTTTTTCATATTAATAGATTAACACTTTAAGAAAAAAATTTGTATTTTTTTATAAAAAAAATTGATCAATTTTTAAATGTTTTATTTTGCTTATACCCTTATTTATTATATTATGAGAGAGAATATTAAAAATAAGTAAGTTAGTTGAATTAAGAGTAATTAAATAGGGGTATACATGAAATAAACTTAAATTTATAAGAATATTAAATGAAAATAATTATGTTCAATTTATTTCCTTGGTCTGTGTATTTTTCAAAGTGTTTCTCGTAAAAAAAAAACCAGAGGGAGTAGTATTTTTAGTTTCTTACCAATATTTTTTACTTAATATGTAGTAGACGGACAACAACAAGTTGTGCCGCTAAACCTTTTTGTATAGTACAATTCAACCTACGAAAAATAACATCCATAGACCTGAGGATAACAACATTGCTATGCATATCTTTTAAACTCTTTTTAAAATATCTACCGATCATCGGAACACGTTTTCTCATATTTGATGATTTTACTAAATGAGTTTTCTCATTTTCCGAGCTCTAACTATTTTTAAATGTTAGTTTATCAAATGAGTTTTCTCATTTACCCATCTCTAAAACAATTTTAAATTTTTTGATTACCAAACAAATTTTAAAAACGAATCCAAACAAGCCCTTACTCTTCTCTCTCTCTCTCAAGCCGCTGCACTACCCATCCTACGATTCCCGCCATCCCTTCTTCCTCTCAAACCGCCTGCGCAGGTACTCTCTCTCTCTCTCTCTCTCTCTCTCTCTCTCTCTTCGTGCACCAGTCACCTTCTCTCTGTCTCTCGCACAAGTATGATTAATTGATTATTAATCTAAGGTTTTGTGATTTTAGGTTTTTTATTTTTATTTTGTGATGTTATTGTTGATTACTTGTTAATTTTTTATTGTTGTATCAGTTTTGCATAAAATCATTATAATATCAATCATATATGTTATCTAGAAGACTAGAAGGTTGATATTATTAGCTTGAACTTGTATTGAAATGTTATTTACAATTTAAATAAATAAACTAGTTTGAGTTTTTTGTGCTTCATTTAGTATAAATATAATATTTTGAAATAATTTCTAATCATTAAAATTGCACTTTTTCCTGTCAAGGGCCAATTTTTAAGATTAGATCAGGGTCTCCCAATTGTTTAAGACGACCTTGGATTCAGGGGAAAATGTCGAGCCATCGTGTCCCAGGGAAAATGTCGAGCTATGTGTGGCGAAAATATGCAGATTATTTGTTCACAAAATGGGAGAAAACCTTTCTCTGGGACATGGTTGAACCTTACAGAAGACCTAAATCATTCACTCCTGTTGTTGTTACTTATGTTGCTGCTTTCTACACTGGGGTTATTGGTGCTGCCATCACTGAACAACTCTACAAGGTTCTATTTCCATTTCAGTTTTGTGTCTCTATTTTTTCTTTATCATTCTGTTTATTATAACTATGGCATTGATTGAGGGACTTTTTATTTTTTGTTTTTGTTGTGTGAATTGTGAAACATGTAGTAGTTTGTTGTTTTTTCTTCCTGATTTTGAATTAGATTTTGTGTTTTACTTTTGTTTATTTGAAGGGATTCAGTGTTCAATTGGGGATTTAGGGTTAACTTCAATAGGACATCTAATTGATGGGTTTATGAAAGAGTTTAATAGCAATGTTGTTAATGACAGATAGCGGAAAATAGCAGATTGTTAAAATTCCGCTACAAAATAGTGCTCTAGCGCCATTATGGCAGTTATTTGACAATATTTTGTAGTAAATAGTGTATCGTGAAACATTAATGGTTTGTCGACTCTATGCTACACTATAGTGGTATAGCACCACTATAGCTTCTATTTTTTTTGGTTTTCACCACCAGTATCCGGTCCAATGGACCGCCTAATCTGGTTCGGGGGTCAGTTCTGACATCAAGTGGTTCCAGCCCCCTCCTGATAACAATACTGTTGAATGAGCATATAGACTTTTACATTAGAATCCAATAGGAGCCTATATTTCTGAATGATATAATTTTAATTTTAAAATGTTGTTATAAAATTGGGATGATGTAGCAAAATAGTAGATTTTTATTGGATGTCATTGTAAAATTAGTTTACAATAACAGTTTTGTCCTTTAAACCCTTAATTTAATTGGTCAAATATTTTATGCATTGAATTGTTTAGGACTTCAAGTGTTTTGGTATTATGTTTGACTTGTTGCTGCTTTAGATTTTGATGGCTTAACAGAGAGAATCACATTAGTCTACATTACATAAGATCTGCTTTAATTTTTCATATTCACTGCCAGCCTCCGCATTCTGACATTGCTTGTTTTTGGATACATCCTCACGGTGTGATCTCTTTTATTGTATTCTTGTGGTTCAGCATTCCTCTTTTGATAATTGATTGCATTTTAATCGCGTGTTTTTCTCTCTTTTTTGGGCCAAGTTGCCAACCAGTGTACTAGAGATGGATGGTAAAATTTCAGTCTCATTCTTTTGAGGAGACACTGGATTAACTTGTCTGTGTATAAGACACATCAAGTTTAGGATTTTGAGAAGTGTAAACGTGTAGTTGTAATCTAGATTCTAAATTGAAATACAAGATTTCAGTTATATGCATTTTTATTGAATTTGTGTTTAGGTGTTGAGATTTTGAACTCCATTTCTTCTAGTGCTAGACTAATTTTCAAGGCATTTCTTAGTCATTCTGGCTGGTGTTGGAGATGCTATCTCATCTCTTCAACAGGCAACAATATGGGATGAAAAGGTCATTCTTGTGCTAGTTGATTCAGTCAAAACGAAAGAACACACTAATGATGAATAAGTAGGATGAGAAGGTAATTTTTGTGCTTGTAAATGTGAGTCAAAATGTAAGGACCTGTTAATTAACATTACAAAAAAGTTATTTCTTTAGTTGAGATTATAAATATAATTTTCTGTGAAAAATAATATTACAATTACTGCTTCACCTCTAGCCAGTGTTGCTGTACACTTAGCCGATTTCCTATTTAGGATTGATATCTGTGTTGAATTGGATTCTTATGCATAAACTTCATATTACAGTATGCAGTAGTGCATAAATATTATGAATAGGCCCACAAGTACATTTTATAAAACGACAAGGGTGGTATCAATAACTAAAAAACATGACCATGGTTGAATTTTTGCATGAAAATGATAGACAGAGATGATTTTCTCATTTTAGCTGAAGAATATGATAATTTCTCATACCCTTTATCAGAATCTCACCCATTCCACTATAACTATAACATGCGGGAAGCACAAAAGGTACACGCCATTGGATTGAATTTAAAATAGTATAAAATAAAATTTAGACCACATCTTGAGTTACATTGTAGTACTCCATGAATAGATGACACCTTTCCTTTTACTCGTGAATTTGATCTTTTTGAGCATCTTAGGTTGCTCATGCTTGCTCCCTAACATGAGATGTAAGGGATTAGGGGGCATTCTTGTTTTATTTCTTTATGTCATTCCCTTTTGGAGCATCTTGGATTGCACCTTTTATGTCTGAAGAGTTATATTTCTGGAGTGCAACATGTAGCCAACATTACCGATAAATGACTAAGTGCAGAGCTTGTTTAACTGTGTTATCTGCTTTTGTACACTTCATCATTATAAACAAAAACCCAAACATAACAGGGATGAAGAGAAAATAATTCAGCTCCATCTGTGTTCTTCCGTGCTTGTACTGTATATGAAAGTAGGTTTGTGTGAATAAAATGTTCCTTGTTCTGCTAATGTTTGCTGATAGTCTACTAGCATAGAAATCTGAAAGGTTAAAATCACATTTGTAGGGAAAACAGTTTCACTTTTTGATTTGAACATTTTTGTTTACCTTGCTCTTTAACACATTGTTCCAAAGAATGATTTTTGCAAGTAAAATAACAACCATCAACCTCTAAGAGATTATTCTTGAAACCTAATTCCCTCAACTATAACTACCTTTCTTCATTACTGGTTACAACTTTCTTGAATTAACCAGATAGCTCCCCCTAGAGTCACTTGATACCTGGTTACTGATGTGTATACTTCATAGTAATGTTAGCAATTGCTGTGAAAGTCACTTGTAATCTGTTGGTGTGAGACTTTCCATAATTTCTGCTGCATGTTAATGTGTGCTATGTACTATTAATTTTAAATGCATTAGGAGAACTTATCTTTGAAATACTAATTTTTATAATGAATCTTGCAATATTACAGGAAAAGTACTGGGAAGAGAACCCTGGGAAAGAAGTTCCTCTCATGAAACCAAAGTTTTATGGGGGTCCATGGAGGGTAATGGGGGGTGAGATTCCCCGATACGAGTGAAAAGCTCTTGAAGCATGTTTGATGGTTGGTTCCAATTCATCACATCTTACCACTGTTTATAGTCAAGGACTGTTTGGTGTCAATGAGAGAATTCACTTTGCATATGTAATTTTATAGGCAAAACCCTATATCATATCAGAGTGTGTTTTCGTTTCTCTTGACTCATGACATTGCTGAAAAATAAGATCATTTGATTCCAATGTACATGAACCCGTTTTGGTACTAAGATGTAGATTTATGGGATAACTGTTTTGTTGTATCTTCTGCTATAGATACATCACTTAGACTGAGTGAGACTTCACCCAATACATCACTTGTCTACGGATTGAATCCCAGCTATAAACATGTGTTGTTTAATGACACAGTGACAGCATAAACCCCATTCTTCTGCCTATTTCTGATTCAATACTTGTGCTGCAGAATACAACTACTGAAATATTATCTTGTTTATACCAGGTTCATCTTGTTGTGTAAGGCGACACATTACTATATAAATTCCTTACTTTCATGAGCTTCTATTGAAATACAAATTTGTCTGAACAAGTTGTTCTTGCGAGGATTTTCATAGTTGAAATTAGTGTTTGTTGTTACTTTCTGAAAGGTTTTTTCGACTTGTTTGAGATGAGGAGCACCTGTGTATATCCCGATGAAGCTTATTGTCATGTCATGCTGTCTCTTTACCATGAATATGGTGTGAAACATTTGGAAATTTTGGAAAAGAAAGTGAGAATGAAAAAGCTAGAAATTTGAAAATATAGATGGGAAGAGATATGTTTGGTTGGATAGTTTTATCCTTTAAATAGGTGAAGTGTAAAAAATTTAAGATGCAAAATAATATACAGATTTACTTTTGCCACCCTACGAATTTACTAAAATACTCTCGTCCGTTACTTACGTAGCAGACACCCCAAATACACTCTACCTTATAACTTCTGCTACTTAAGTAGCGGATGACATTTTTCTAAAATTCTCATTTTTATAATGTTCACTACTTAAGTAGCGGAAGTGTAAAAAAATAGGGTGGCAAAAGAATATCTCAACAATATAAGCTTATATAGTTTTGCATCTTCATTAAACTCTTCTTTGCGTCCACCGCCATTGATGAAGCCTTTTGTTATAGTTTTACATATTATTTAAGCATTTTTCTTTACTGGAGAATAATTTGATCTTGAAATTAAGTCCTAGAGATGTCGAAGCCATTCATAAAAGAATAGGGATTATTCTTGACAATTTTGCAAAATGTAGGGACTAAAAACATTAAAATGTAAGGACTATTCTTGACAATTTTGCAAAATGTAGGGACTAAAATAAAAATTTAAGCTTTCCATTAGTGACATGGAAAATTTTTGACGGATTGGATTAATCTTGATAACGGAAAATTTTATGGGATTTTTTTGGACCATTTTTAAAATGTATGGACCATTCTTGATAATTTCGCAAACATATTTAACCAAAAACAAAGTGTTTTTTTTTTTTTTTTTTACTAAAATAAAATATATTCATTTATTGAAATTGGTAGAGTACACCAGATTTAAATATAAATTTAATGCCGCTAAAAACGAAAAGCATAAATATGCGAACAAACTCACAACATCCAAGTTAATAGCATTAAACAACATGATCCCGAAGTATCTGTCTCAGGATATGCATCGTTGACGAACTTAGTCATTGTATAAATTAGTAGTTGGCCGATGATTTATGATCTGATAGCTGATATCAATTATGACACGTTACAACGTGTTGCTGTAACTGTAAGAAATCTAATTCCGCAATTGATAGTTGGCATGATAATACCGTTACTAAAAATATTGTGATCTAAATAAACCCTTGGCAATTTTTGTTGGCGCAAGAAAACAACCTAGAGCACACTACTATAGCCACAAACTGAGCTTATCACACACACACACACGCTACACTTAGGCGCAATTCGAGCTTCAAGAAGCAAAAAACAAGAAGATGAAAAATGGTTGAAGTATTGTGAGAGAGAAGAGAAATCTTTATTTATCTACAAAGAGTCTTTTAACAAATGGTTACGAGTGAATGTGTATATATAGACAATTTCTTAAAACACAGGTAACCTAACAAACACAACTAACTTCTAACTTCTCTAACTAACTTGACAGCTATTAATTAACAAACAAGTAACTAACATGAATTATAACACTGATCTCAACACTCCCCCTTAATTCATGTTCTCTACAGTCTCAATTCTCATTTGACCTCTTAGTTTTTGAAACACTTGTAAAGAAACCACTTATAGTTTCTTTCTCTTCCATTTGAATCAATTTGTATTGCTTTCTGTGAGTTTGTAACCTCACTTTCTTCACCTTGTCATCACCTCCATATGCCACAGCTAAAGCATCTCAAGCCTCTTTTGATGATTGTGCATCACTCACCTTCTCAAATATATCGGGACTCACACTTTAGTGTATGATAAACAAAGCCTTGAAATCCTTCTTCTTGAATTCTTGGTGTAAAATTTTCTCTGCATCGGTTGATGTAGTTGTCATTGGTTCCACACCACTTGTCACTTGATGCATCACATCTTGATACCCAAACACCAATTTCATCTATTTGCTTCATCTATCGTAATTCTTGCATTCCAAGATTGGTAATTTGCTGGGAATTGGCCATGATTGAATGTTACCATGGTTGTTTCGAGAACCAGGCTCTTGATGCCAGATGTCGGCACAACAGAAGACACTTAGAGCACACTACTATAGGCACAAACTGAGCCTATCACACACACTGCACTTATGCGCAATTCGTGCTTCAAGAAGCAAAAAACAAGAAGATGGAAAAATGGTTGAAGTATTGTGAGAGAAAAGAGAAAACTTTATTCATCCACAAAGAGCCTTAACAAATGGTTACAAGTGAATGTGTATATATACACAATTTCTTAAAACACAAGTAACCGAACAAACACAACTAACTTATAACTTCTCTAACTAACTTGACAGCTATTGCTTAACAAGCAAGTAACTAACATGAATTAGCACTAATCTCAACAATTTTGATACTTTCATTCATGATATTAGTCTTGCCAAATATTAAATAGGTTGGCCTAGAGGATGAAAGAAGTTCTTCAACTTATATACATCACATGGAGAGAATTGTTGGCTTTGACTTTCTAATCATTTGTAATATTCAGAAGATAACTATAGCTAGTAACAAAAGTATGATGAAAAAGTGCATTCAGAGCTTGAGTTATCATGTCTAGGGGATTAGATAAAGTTACATAGAGAAACAAACATATTAGAGTATCAAATTGTTGTCACAAAATATCGTTATTATCAAAACTCACAAATTAAAGAAGTTACCTACACGAGCTGCATTAGTTCATAGAGGAATTGTAATTTCCAATAATGATTTAAGTTGTATTTTCTGTTCAAATGTGCTGGAGGATTCCAATCATTTGTTTTTTTTAATTGCTTTCATGTTATTTGTATTTGGAAGAAGCTTTATGAATGGATTGGTTTGCCTTATAGCAACTAGAAGGTAGGTTGTCAACACTTTTTGCATTTTGGCTCTACTGTGAAAATAAAAAGGGTTTGAAATTTCGTCATTTGATGTGGTTAGCAACAATGTGGTGTATTTGGCGAATGAGAAACAATATTATATTTAAAGGTGCAGTTGCAGATTTTCAGGGTCTGTTTGAGCATATTAGGAATTTCTCTTAATATTGGTTCTCAAGTAGAGCAGAAAATCATTGTAATTTTTTTTTCTTGACCGGTGTAAAAACTCCTTAAAATGCATGTCTAGCTTTTAAGGGTGTTTAATTGTAAATTGTAAGGGTTTTAGTACTCCTTACTAATTCCATCTTTTTATAAAAAAAAAAAAAAGACAATTGTTTCTAAAGGTATTTTGGTTCAAAACATGAAAGACGAAATTGACTAAATCAAAAGGGTGAAAATAATCAAAGATTTTAAATCTTCTAAATTATTTTAAAATATTTAATGTCAAGGATGAAATTGAATTGATAGTCTAAATTTTAGATGATTCGATACTTCCACTTGTTATTGGAGGCTGGTCCCATGCTATGGGGTGTGGGCTGCTTTTTATTCAATTATTAGTCGCCAAGTTGTGCTCCATTTGGAGAAAGAAAGAGAAAAATATTCGTTCAAAATGAGAGAGGATCTTGAATTCCTGATCCCTACCATTCTACCCTGGATAAAAAAAGTTTAAATTATACTCTTGATACTTTAATTAAATGGCTGATTTTATTTTGATTTTTTAAATAATTTTTGTACCAACTAAGTTCTTTAACCATGCTTTCTGTCAGTTATATAATGGTCAATTTCGTTAATTTTAACCACATATATATAAGGTGGACAAACATTAGAAGTGATCCATCATAGACCTCAATTTTATTTTATTTTTAACTTTAACTATTTGATCTTCTTTACAAACAAAAAAAACCAGTGAATTTTGCATGTCCACCGAATTTAACGGTGGATCATCGCTGAAGAATTTTCTTTTCATTTCTTTCTTCTTTCCATTTGAAGTTCTTTGAAAATTTGGGTTTGATTGATATTTAATTTTCAACAATTTTTTTTTTTTGGTATAGACAAATTATTTTATATTTGGAAACAATAAACAAGCGGCACTCATTAACATGTAAATTTTAATATAAGCAACCTTTATAAATGTTCTACTATGAACCAGTATTTAAAAAATATTTAAAACTCTAATAACAACATATTGTCTTTTGAAAATAAATGTTAATGATCATATTGATTTACATGACCAACATAGCAACTTACTAATAGATACATATTCAATTAAAATAAGGCAATGGTCATGAGCCATTAACTTCGGAAGAATATTTTGCTTTTTGATTTACAATATCGTCAATGAAGATCAAATCTAGTACTTCATGTATATTATTTAAACTCTTTACAATTATACCAAATCTAATGACTTTTTGAGTGGTACTATAATTTATGATAATATTAATTCCAAATGGTCCCCAATAAAACTCAAGAAAATGGAAGTTAATGAATGACTTGAATAAGTCCATGATGCATGTTCTAAAAGTCAATGACCCATGTTCTTAAGTTACCTAAAGCTTTTAATTTTCATCTAGAAAAATTCAAGGTAGAGAATTTCAAGTCAACGCGGACTAACGATAACCGCTATTAATGTTAACCATGCACTTATGGGCAGAGTCACCTATGGCGTGCCACCAAACACGCACTGTCCCTTATAATATAGCATAACATATTCACAAATACATTGAACATAGAACAAAATTAGTAAGAACCATTGGTATTGGAATATTAACATATCTACAGTTTTATTATTATTGAGTTTTTTCAAATTATTTTGCAATATACAAAGATCAATCTATCAATTCAACAACACAATACAGTTTTTCCATCCTTTCATTCATCTCTGTACGTCGGCACTAACTCAAGAGTAATGGGGCAACAAGAATTAATCCAGGCATCTCCATCACGGTCGTTTCGGCTTCGGAGTCGGAGTCTTAACTCGCTCCGACTCCGGCGAATTTTTGACATGTTCGACAAAAACGGTGATTCTATGATAACTGTAGAGGAAATAAACCAGGCGCTTAGCCTGTTGGGATTGGAAGCTGAGTTCAAAGAACTTGAATCCATGATCAAGTAAGTTCACACCATTATTTTATTCATCAATAATTGCTAATTATTCATTAGTTCTAAATTTTGGTTTGCATTTTAAATCACGGTTGTTGTATAAAGGTGTTAGAGCAATCACAATTGTACTTGTATTTAGAGCTGGTAAAATAGACCGGGTAACAAAAGACGGCTAGGTTTGGACCTTTTTAGCCGATTTCTTAACCCGAGTTTTTAAGCCCACCATCATTGAAGCCTAGACGGCTAGACTCTAACCAGACTAGCCCAAAAAGCCAGGAATTAACCCGCAAAGTGTCGGGCTTGCACAACAAAATTGTAGTCCCTTTTTCACACGGGATTTTTTGCTCGACTCGTAATTGGCTAGCCCGGAGCGTGTCGCATTGGCCTTATTTGCCCTCATTTTTTTCACCGTACCACTTTTTTTAGAAAATATTTTCCCAAAATATTTTATTTTTTTTGGTCAAGTAACCTAGAATTTCACTTTTTAATTAAAGGTGAAATAGTGGGAGTGCCGGGGTTCAAACCCCAGTTTAGGGATGACAATGGGTGCCCATGGGTGAGGGTTTTACAGTACCCAAACCCACACCCAAAACAATCACACAAACCCAAACCCAGAGGTTGTATGGGTGGCAAATCAAAACTCACACCCACACTCATTGGGTTCGGGTTTTTCCACCCAAACCCAAACCCGTAGCAAAAACACGCATAATTAATTATCTGCCCGAATTTGGCCAGAATTTTTTTTGATAAAAAGCAAAATGTAGCATAGTAATTAAATTACATAATTCAACATAAGAAATTAATATAGTTTGGTGACATTAATAATTAAATTACATAGTGAGTGAAGTGACCGAGTGAGTGAAGGAGGTGTTCAAGTAGCTGGGTGAGTGATTCGTGTGAACTGTGAAGGAAAATGTGAACCCTAATTTTGACACTTATACATATGTTTATGGTTAATTAGGTAATTTTACATTACATATATGGGTGGGTATGTGGGTTTCAGGTGTGAGTTTGAGTGATCTCAAACCCACAACCATAGTTTCGGGTGTCACCCAAACCCAGTCAACTCGGGTTTCGCCCGTTGAGTTGGGTTTGAGTTCGGATGGGTCTCCTGAGTTTGGGTTTTTCTGCCATCCCTACCCCAATTCCTGCATTTTACATGCAATGTCACAACCAAGTGAGCTATGCTCACGAGA
Source organism: Trifolium subterraneum (assembly GCA_951799995.1). Classification (NCBI taxonomy): domain Eukaryota; kingdom Viridiplantae; phylum Streptophyta; class Magnoliopsida; order Fabales; family Fabaceae; genus Trifolium; species Trifolium subterraneum. The sequence goes on from OX637464.1 coordinate 41,863,403, forward strand.
CCAAAATATTTTATTAAAATAACATATTTATATATGTATACTCAATTACTTTATACTGTATATCACATTTATTTATATTTTAACACAATGTGCTTAAATTTTATATGTGATGTTTTTTGTTGTCATAATTAAGGCTCACAAAATGTCTCAATTTTTTTTATTTGTTTTATATTAAACTTTAATATTTTTTACAACAAATTTTATTGAAAATAATAGAAATTTGATATGTTTTAATGAGGATGGATCCCCTCCGAAATTGCGGGGATCCGCGAGGATGACAAAAGAATACTCCTCGAAGTGGGAAATATGGCTGTGGATGGAGAACATTTTAGCTGGTGGGGAAGGGAGTGAAAAAGTATTATCCGCTTAATCTTAACCCCATTGACATTCCTAAATTTATGACATAGTAATTTAGCTGGAAAACACCAATCAATTTTAGTCATTTATTATCATAATTATCATAATAATAATAAATATTTACAACAAAAGTATTTCCAACAAGAGTTGTAAATGAAACGACAAACATCACTAAAGTTTACACATACTTATAAAATTTATGGTTTGAAAAGTGTAAAACCGAACAATATTGACATTGTCTTGAGTTAGATCTTATGATCGATTACTTTCAACTATAATAATATCCTACTCTTGTCTCCTACTAATCAAACACTTTAAAATTGTGGCAGATCGTACATAAAACCGGGCAATGTAGGACTAGAATATGAAGATTTCGTGGCATTGCACGAGTCACTAGGGGAGACATATTTTGGTGTGCCTGATGAAAAGGAAGAGGAAACACAAAATGAAGATTTATGGGAAGCATTCAAGGTGTTTGATGAAAATGGTGATGGTTACATTTCAGCTAAAGAATTACAAGTAGTTTTGGGTAAACTTGGACTTGTGGAAGGGAACATGATTGATAATGTTCAAAAAATGATTGTGTCTGTTGATACCAACCATGATGGTCGTGTTGATTTCTGTGAGTTTAAGGATATGATGCGCACTACTATTGTTCGTTGTTAGTTCTTGACCATATATGTGTGTTTTCAATCTATTCTCTTGTTGTAATTTTGGAATATATTCCTTGTATTGTAGCTATGCTTATTTTATTAGGTTTAGTTTTGGGTTATTTTGTGGGTATATATAATGATATGTGATGATAATTATTGATGGATGTTAATCTATGCTTCTTCTTAATTTGTACAATTATATACCATCAGAAAAGTAAATTATGAGTGTCATTTTTCACATTTATTTGAGTGATTACAAAATTATAAGTTGATTTAAGATTAAACAACGGCTCTAATGACATGTGTTAAGAATGTAAATATAAGAGCATTAACATCATGTGTCTTTGTTAGTTGCATTGCCACATATTACCACTTGTGTCAGAGTAGTTTCAATGTTTGTCTACATATCGATGTTTCTTTTCTTTACCACGTTTCCGGTCAAAGCAATATATCTTTTCCTTTTTTTTTTTTTTTATTGTTTTTGAAAAGTTTGATGGATTAAAATAGTATAAACAAAAGTTACACCATTAATTTGTTACCGTTGCAAAATATGGTCTTTCCAATCAAGTTAAATTTTTTACAAATTGTTTTTATATTATAAAATCTAGGTTGAAAATAAATAAGCGATTAACTATTAAATATTTCATCTACATTTAGTCTAAATTTAAATTATTTATTTTATCTTTTTTAAAAATTTTCTTCTACGCATTTTATTTGTCAATGAACCCCAACCATTATAATTTTTGGTCCAATTTGATGCAAAATAGTGGTGTTCCACAATGTATGTTGTTGTTGTTGTTTTTTTTTTATGCATTTTGATATAATTGATTTAAGTTGTTTCAATTATACATTTTACTAGTATATATTAATATGAAATATAAATTTGAAATATATGGTGAATTTTGTGGGGTTCATGTTAGAGTTTTGTTTTTGTCAAGGAGCCTAGTGGCTAGAAATTCCACCTTAAACTTAAAGGAGGATGAGTAAAGTGTCCAAGGATCGAACCTTGTCTCCTGCGTTTACAACGCTATGTCCCTACCAACTGAGCTAAGCTCACGGGGACGGGTTCATGTTAGAGTTTTGAATGAGTGGTATAAAAATTTAAAAAATATGGTTGAGTGGTTTAAATATTTGGAACATGTGAAGTACTGTAATATACTCCACTAAATAAATATTTTGTAGAGTAATATATTACGTGGAACCCATTTATACCACCAAGATGGATGACATGAATGTGAGTGCTGGAACAATATTCTCTTCTGTGAATTATACGGTACGTTTAAACATTAAATTCTTTTATATTATTAAATGAAAATTTCTAATTTTACATACTTTAACGAATGCCCTTAAAATACATATTAACATGACTGTAAAATTTACGGGAGTCAGTTAAGATCCACTTCTTCATGTATAAGTCACTGATCAGATTCCATTTCTAATTACTATCAAGAAAATATAGTTAGAATTCAAAATTCCAATACATTTTGATCAATATATTGGCAAACATTATTATAAGATGCCAAATATGAGTAATTAGAACTGAGACGAACTGTAGGAAGTGGTTGAGGGCCACAATCTTATTTTGATTTCATAATACAAACCCAAAGTTTATACAAACTTCCAAGCTTAAAAATATAAGATTGATTAAGGATGCTTATGTTTCTAAATTTGAAAACACCATTGTTTACAATTAAGTTGATGATCGAACTCATGACTTGTAGCATACTGACCAAACAATAAGGTAACACTTTCTTTGGTCGGCCGTAGATTCCCATAGAAATTCATGGAGAGTTTTTCATTTGCTATCAAATAAGTTCATGTCTTCATCCACTGTCTATCAAAATAGTCCCTGATATTTTCAACTTACCGTCAAATTAGTCTCCGTCTTTACCATTTTTTTTATCATCAAAGTCACAATTTTAAATTGACCATTGAGTACTTGCCACTAAAATTGTGTGGTGTCATTATCCACGTCACACTTAACACTATAAATCAACGCATTTAATGATGTTAAACAAATGTCATCATAGAGACCAAAATGAGAAACATTTAGTAGAGAAAAAGATTAATTTGAGATATTCAAAGAGTAAAAAATCTATTTAAGATTGAGTTAAAGAGACATGAATGGATCTAGTGATTTACTATTTTTTTACTTGTTAGCTTCCTTACCATTAATAAAAGGACAAAACTTATATACTGTTCCTTAAAAACTGTTTTTAGTGTGCTGCACAAAATAAACACCCAAATTTGTTAACTAGGTGGGTCCCACAGAAAATATAGGTGGTTATTTTACATTTTTATATGAGGAACAGTATGTACACTATGTATGGAATAATACCTAAGTTTTTTCCTTAATAAAAAACCAAATTACTTTTTTTTAAGAAAAATACTATTTAGTAAGAATTTTTTAATGCAAGAAGAATTTTATGTGGCAACTTTTGATTTGTCAAATTCTAATCACTTTATCTCTCATGCATGGTACAATTTTTAATACAATTTAAAAATACAAAAAGAAAAATAAAACATCGTTGATAATACACGTAAACAAAGGGTCAGTTTCAAATTCTGAACGAGTTTATTTCTTTTCTCTCTTGTGACTGTTTCTATCACTTTTTTGATCTTCCAATTTTCCCTCACTTTCTCTTCCTTTCTCTTGTTCGGTTCTACAAACCGTAGCGCTTTTCTTCCTTACCGGCGATAAATGGAGATTTCAATGGAAGATTTCCGCTCATTTCTGCGTTTTTCCTTTTCACGCCTGGTTGTTAAGGTTTCTTCTTCAAATTGTCTATTCACGGCTTTTCGTTTAACTTTCTCCCCTTTTTTGCTTGAAATTGGAAACATATTAAGATAGTTGAATCGTGATTTCTTGCATTTGTCAAATCTCTGCCGTTAGTATGAATTTGAAAGTAAATCGTTAAATCTAGGTGTAAGTCTGATAACTTCGAAAGTAAATCTAGGGTTTGAAATCTTGATCTGGAATAGGTTAGGGGTTATTGTTTTTAGGAATTTCAGAGAAAAATCTTGTTCTATTTGAGTTTTTGTTGGTTCTTGAAGTTTGGGTGGTGTTGAATTTTGCATTTGATGTTTTTTGGGCATCTGAATTCAAATGGGTGGAAAGTTAAAATTGGGGCATCCGAATGTTGGTGCTTGCAATCCAAGAGAGAAAGGTGTGAGGATATACTTAGATACCAGCTAAAGGGCATCCCTACATTGAGCTACGCGTAAATGGAAAAAAATTCATATAACCTTATAGTTATGATTCATATTCTGCCAAGTTTGCTGAAAATGAAATTATAAGGATTTGGTGTGAATGGGGTTAGGTAAGAGAATAGTCAACAATATGACATTGAGGTTCAAGAACATGATTTTGCGGTTGTAATTTTCCCATATAGTTTTGATTTGGGTCGGGACAAAATGCTTGATGATACTAAGTCTTTATTGCCATTTGGCTGTATGGTAGAACTGGAAAATGAGAGGGAAAGTGGTCGAAAGAGAAAAGCACCATCGTTTGACGTTGAAGATAATGGTGAATTATCCGCAAGCAGTACACTTCATCTGCAAAAGAGTCTTCATTTTTGAGAAATGACCCCACAACATCAACTTGATCGATCCGACTGTCCGCTTCTTTGCACCAAGGCTGTTTCAAACATGTCTATGAGGAAGGCAATCAGACGACGAGAGCGCTTAGCAGCAGAGAAAGTATGCAACATCTGTCAACTAAACATGATTCCTGGTAAAGATGTAGTGACATTTTTGAATTTGAACACCGGGAGTAGCTTGCTGCAGTCGAAATTCAATTGGGGTAAAATCATATCATTAATGCTCTGATCTTGTTTTACTATATTTAATTTTTAGTAATTAGTAATAGGCAAAATTGGTTCTGCGGTCCTTTAAGTTTTGTGTTTGTAACAGTTTCGTCCTTTATGTTTTATTCGTAACAAATAGGTCCTTTAAGTTACATAAACATTGCAACTTTGTCCTATTTAACCCTTTTCCGTTTTAAAAACGTTAAATATTATTATTATTATTATTTTTATTTTGTCTTAAGCTAGAACAGGCATTACACAAACGCAGAAACCTTCTCCATCAAAAGCCAAATCAGTTTATTTGTCTGCACATGAACTATTTTTCTGCTGAGTTTTGTTGTTTGTTAGTTTTGGCTATGCTGCATTAACTTCTATCTTTTGAAGCTGATAATCATAAATTCACTATTTCCTTTGTGAAATTGGAACTGACAAATGATAAAAATTGAAATTGGAATTGATAATTGACAATCACATGAAATTGAAATCTGTAGGAAACTAGGAATTGATAATGGAACTGACAAATCACTGAAATTAAAATAAGAAGATAATAATTTCATTTGCAATTTGGGAAAGATGACTGCGATTTCAGATTTATACATATAGTTAAATGATGAACGCTTATACGTAAGTACTTATATGATGAATGCTTATACATAAGTACTTATAAGATGAACACTTAATTAAGTTGTTTATACATATAGTTTATACAGTTGTAGACTTCAACGTGTGTACGTAATATTTATTGAGTGACTAAAATATATTTATTGAATGACTAATATTTATTGAAAGATGACTGCAATTTGAGATTTATACAAATAGTTATATGATGAACGCTTATACATAAGTACTTATATGATGAATGCTTATACTTAAGTACTTATATGATGAACACTTAATTAAGTTGTTTATACATAGTTTATACAGTTTTAGACTTCAACGTGTGTACGTAATATTTATTGAATGACTAAAATGTATTTCCTCGTTATACAGTTTCGACCTTGCTCTTGCCATCACATCACCTTCATTGCATGAACCTAAGGAGTTCGACAGGGTTGAGATATACTCAGATGGATTGCAGACCTAAGTGTAATGTGTAGGTATCTTCTTATTCCTCCTCCTCCTCCTCCTCCTCCTCCTCCTCCTTCTCCTTATTTATATGTTTCAATCTGGATTTTATTGCTTAGATTTCTAGCAGTCACCACTTAATTGTGCAGCTCTTGTTAGCTTTTTGATTTGTAATGGTTTAGATTTGTGATTTCCTTAGGTCTTTCTGAATCTTATGTTATGTTACGACTTTTAATTTTTATTTGAGGCCACAATAGTTGTTCGTGTCGTTGTCTCCTTGTCTAACATCGTTTTACGCATTTTCATATCCTTATTTTTCTAGACAAACTAAACGGCACTAAAGCTTTAACCTACCTCATCCACCGCCCTGACGAAATTAAGTAATTCCAGATCTCATCAGCTTTTTGCTTTCAGATTCCCTTTTGCTTGTAGAAGTGAAAAGTTGCATAGGTTTTGGTTGGAGACTGTTCAGATAGGCTTCAGATGTTTTCTAAGGAAATGTTAATCCTTTAATGTTACAGGTTTGTCATTTTTTATCAAATATCATTATGTGATGATTCAATTAAGTTGACAAAGACATGCAATAACCTGTGCAGAGTGGGTATTTCAAAACTGATAACCAATTTTTTTTTCAATACCCTCCCTGTCATAGTCATAATGTTTAGTGAAAGTTTAATTGTACAACACGAGTCTTCAAATTTTTTTGATCTGAACTTGACTCTTAACTGTTTACATATTACACTGCATAGTTGGGATTCCATGCCATTAGGAACAATATAAGTTATATTTCGACCAACATGAAAGGAAAAATAGTTGATATTCTTAAAATTATGTTTAACTTGTGGTCTCTGTCAAGTTACTTTATTCAATAGATATTGTATGAAAGAAAGGGTTTTAAGAATGAGTAAAAATTCTCACTTTATTTTACATGAAAGTGCACAATAACTTCACTTTTATTTTCATAATAATTTATAAAAAATTTATTCTATATTTTTATCTTAATATAATATCAACCTTAACTATCAAACAAAAATTGGCAAACTTGTACGGATGCACGAGTATTTTGCTAGTTAATATTAAAACCTATTTCTAATGCTCGATGATTATTTTTTTGTAGGGTAATAAGATGGCTGATGAACGAAGAAGAACAAGCGAATGGATAAGTCGCAAGGTAAACCTCATTTCTTCTTTATTATTGAATGCAAAATGTCATATTCAGTGTATATAATAATAAATTCGATAATTTAGAAGGATGATTTTGTACATCGATATCGTTGACCCTTAAATGCTAAATGTGATATTAGATATTAAATGATCATACCTTTGATAAGTTTGATTGATTGTCTCACGTCTTGAGACATTGAATGCAAAATTTGATGGCTGTGTCTCAATGATCCTTGAATGTGAATTGAGTCTGTGACTCTAATATCGATAAAATCAATAAATTGAAAGATGATATAGTGCCTCAACTCGATAGCCATTAGATGTTAAATTTGATATTTGAGATTAGAAACCATACCTTCGATAAGTTTGATTGATGGTCTCACGTCTTACAATATCGAAAGCAAATATGATGGTTTTATGCTTCGATGAAAACTTGAATGTGAAATATGATATTGTGACTACTTTGAAAGATGATATTGTGCCTCAATGACCCTTAGATGCTAACTGTGATTTTGAGATTAGATGACCCTAGCTTCGATAAGTTTGATCTAGTCTCACATCTCGAGACATTAGATGGAAAATATGATGATTTTGTGTATTGATCACTCTTGAATGGGAAATTTGATTTTCAATCTAAATCATTAATTTAATAAATTGAAAGGATAATGTTGTGCTTCTTCACTTTTGATGTTAAATTTTGATATTTCAGATAAGATAATCCTATATTTGAAAAGTTTCATTGATGGTATTACATCTTTGAAAATTGAATGCGAAATACGATTGTTTTGTACCTTGATTATCCTTTGAATGCAAAATATGATATGGAGTCTACATGATTCCAAATTTAATAAATTGAAAATATGATATTGTTCCTCGATGACCCTTTGATGTTAAAATCGAAGATTAGGGAAGAAACCTACATTCGACGAGTTTTGATTGATAATCTAATTTCTTGAGACATTGGTGTCTTGATTGATGATCTCTCACGGAAATATGATATACGACTCTAAATTTCATAAATTGGAAGGATGATATTTTGATATTTGATATTAGATTATCCTTCAATATATTTGATTGATTTGTGCCATGTCTTTAATATTAGGATGTGAAATTTGATGGTTATGTGCATCAATGACCATCTAATGTGAAATATGATATTAAGTATATGATTCTAACAACAATAAATTAGAATGATGATATTTTGCTTCGATGACACTGACCTGATTTGATATCTGAGATTAGATGACCATACTTTCGATAAATTAGATTGATGACCTCACATCTTGAGACATTTGATGCAAACTATGATGATTTTTTGCCGCGGTGACCTTAATGTGAAATATGATATTTAGTCTATGACTCTATGCCTCGTTGACCATTGGATGTTAAATATGATGGTTTTGTGCCTCGATGACCATTGAATGAAAAATATGATATCTTGTCTTTGACTCTAAAATCGATAAATTGGAAGAATGATATCGTGCCTCGTTGACCCTTAGATGCTAAATTTGATTTTGAGATTAAATGACCGTAGCTTCGATAAGTTTGATCTAGTCTCACGTCTCGAGACATGAGATGAAAAATATGATGATTTTGTGTCTTGATCACTCTTGAATGGTTATGTTGACCCTTAAATCTAAATCACTATGGTACTTGTTGACCCTTCGATACGAAATATGATGGTTATGTGCTTCGATGGACCTAAAATGTGAAATATGATAGAGTTTATATGACTGATAAATTGGAAGGGTGGTTTTGTGCCTCGATGACCCCTAGATTATTTTATGTGTATCGGTGACCCTTAATATGGAATATGATACAATTTATGACTCTAAAATCGATAAATAGGAATGATAATATTGTGTCTCGTTGACCCTTAGATGCAAAAAATGATGGTTTTGTGCTTAAAACGACCCTTGAGCGAGAAATATGATATTGAGTCTATATTACTGATAAATTGGAAGGGTGATTTTGTGGCTCAATGGCTCTTAGATGCGAAATATGATTGTCTCGATGGCCCTTAATGTTAAATATGATATTTGAGTCTAGGACTTTAAAATCAACAAATATCAATGATGATATTGTGCCTCGTTGATACTTAGATGCGAAAATTGATGGTTTTTGCCTCAATGACCCTTAAATGAGAAATATAGTATCGTGCCTTTAACTCTAAGATCAATAAATTGGAAGGATGATATTGTGGCTCATTGACCCTTGGATATGAAATATGATGGTTTTGTGCTCTGATGGTACCGAAATGTGAAATATGATATTGAGTTGAGTCTATATGATTGATAAATTGGTAGGATGATTTTGTCCCTGGATGACCCTTGGATCCGAATTATGATGATTTTGTGCCTCAATGACCCTTGAAATATGAAAACATGAGTTTGACTCTAAATCGATAAATTGGAGGGATGATATTGTATCTCAACGACCCTTTGATGCAAAACATGACGTCTTTGTGTTTCGATGACCCTGAAATGTTAAAAATGGTATTGAGACTATGTGACTCTAAAGTCGATAAATTTGAAGATGATATTGTGTCTTGTTGAAAATTGGAAGTGAAATGTGATGGTTTTGTGCCGTGATGACCCTTGAATGAGAAATATGATATTGTCTCTCTGACTCTAAAATCGATATATTATAAGAATGATGTGGTGGCTCGTTGACTCTTGGATGCAAAATACGATGGTTTTGTGATTTCTGGTAAAGATGTAGCAACCTTTTTGAATTTGAAGACCGGGAGTAGCTTGCTGCAGTCGAAATCCAATTGGGGTAAAATCATATCATTAATGCTCTTTTCAGCTTATTCCATATGCTCTTGAAGATATTTTATGAAAACAATTTGTCCCTATTTTATATTTTTGTGCATGTGGAAATAATTATATTATATATAAGTTGTTTATACATATAGTTTATACAGTTTTAGACTTCAACGTGTGTACGTAATATTTACTAAATGACTAAAATGTATTTCCTCATTATACAGTTTCAACCTTGCTATTGCCATCACATCACCTTCATACCTAAGGAGTTCGACAGGGTTCAGATGTACTCAGATGCATGCTTGACCTAGTCAAGTGTAATATGTAGGTATCTTATTATTCTTCCTCCTCCCGTTTCTCCTTATTTATATGTCTCAATCTGGATTTTATTGCTTAGATTTCTAGTGGTCTCCACTTAATTGTGCAGCTGTTGTTAGCTTTTTTATTTGTAATGGTTTAAATCTGCGATTTCCGTAGGTCTTTCCGAATCTTATGTTATGTTACGACTTTTAATTTTGATTTGAGGTCACAATAGTTGTTTGCGTCGTTGTCTCCTTGTCTAACATGATTTTGCGCATTTTCATATCTTTATGTCATCAGCATTTTGGCTTCACATTCCCTTTTGCTTGTAGAATTGAAAAGTTGCATAGGTTCTGGTTGGAGACTGTTCAGATAGGCTTGAGATGTTTTCTAAGGAAATGTTAATTAGGTTTGTCATTTTTTATTTAATATTATCATGTGATGATTTAATTAAGTTGACAAAGACATGCAATAACCTGTGCAGAGTTGGGTATTTCAAAACTGATAACCATTTTTTGTTTCAATACCCTCCCTGTCAGTCATACTGTTTAATGAAAGTTTAATTGTACAACACGAGTCTTCAAATTTTTTTGAGCTGAATTTGACGCTTAACTTTTTACATATTATACTGCATACTTGGGATTTAGTTTCATGCCTTCAGGAACAATATAAGTTATATTTTGACTAATATGAAAGGAAACATAGTTGATATTCTTAAAATTATGTTTAACTTGTGATCTCTGTCAAGTTAATTTGTTCAATAGATATTTTATGAAAGAAAGGGTTTTAAGAATGAGTAAAATGGAAGCAGATGATCCAACAAGTTACATGCTACAGGTATGCTTTTTATATTACTTATAGCTTATACACAAAGTTCCAATTGGACTATATATTCAGTATTAACAACTTTAATTTGTTACAGGCGTGGGCTAGACTCTGCAAGTGTCTGGGACAAGATTTTCTTCCTTATATGGATTTTGTCATGCAGCCACTGCTTCAGTCTGCATCACTTAAGCCTGATGTAACCATCACATCTGCTGATTCGGACAATGATATAGATGATTCTGATGACGAAAGGTCCCAATTTTAGTCATTTTCATAAATGTTCAAATTATTAATGCATGATGTATCCCTTTTTATTGTGCATGTCTCTTTTCATTTTGATCTTATATGTTAATAGTATAAGCACCGGGAGTTAAGACTTTTACTTTGTAGTTTTACTGGTTTCGTTGTATTGTTATCCAAATGATTATGCTCTTCACAGTGTGCCCATGCTTTTTGACACATGGGCACAAACAATATCCTTATTCACATGCTTTTTTGTACTCGTATCACATCAATTGCACATTATGATTCATTTGACTTTTGAAAATCGGCAGCATGCATTATAATACAGTTTTTTTAGGCAATATAAATCTGACCAAGTTTTATTTATTTAATTATTTATTATAGTATGGAGACTATCACTCTCGGGGACAAAAGAATTGAAATCAAGCCTAGTGTTCTGGAGGAAAAGGCTACTGCATGTAACATGCTTTGTTGCTATGCTTATGAGCTAAAGGAAGGATTCTTTCCATGGATTGATCAGGTTAGGGACTGTTATTTAACACTTTTGCATATTGAGGTTTGTTGAAGCATTATTTTACATTGATTTTCTCATCAATTACTTTGTGATGCAGGTTGCAGGAACTTTGGTTCCACTCCTGAAATTCTATTTCCATGAGGAGGTTAGAAAAGCTGCTGTTTCAGGTATGAGAATGATTTGTTGTGTGTTTTGGTCAGTGATTTTCTCTTGCAGTGTTAATGTGCTTTATCCTATTATCCTAATTGTATTAATGTTTATTATTTACAAATACCCGTATAGCAATGCCGGAGCTATTACGGTCTGCAAAGTTAGCCATTGAGAAAGGGCAATCTCAAGGTCGGGATGTGAGCTATTTGAAGTTTCTGACCAACAGTATCGTCCCAGCTTTGGTGGAAGCATTACATAAGGTAATTGTTATTCAAGTTCATCCCCATTCTTAATGATTAGCCTTTCTTTGTTGTGTTACTGTGGAATTTATATGTTTTGGTTAAAAATTTATACTTCTATCTTTTGTTTTGAAAGTCTACAAGTATTTTTAATGTTCATATAAATCAACGCAAGCTTTGGTGAGTGCAGAATGTATTTTGATAATTTACTTGTTCAAATTTACGTATAAATTTGAGAATCATGATAAATCTAGATGATATTCTGTTGTACTTCACCTGGCTTGGTTGCATCCCAAGTTGACATTTCTCTCTAAAATTCTCCCATTTCTGTTTGCTTGCAGGAACCTGACGCAGAGATTTGTGCAAGTATTTTGGATTCATTAAATGAATGCTTATAGGTTCGGATCATGAATAACTTATTTATATGCATCTTAATTTTTTGCCTCAAGCATTTCTATTATTTAATTTTCAGAATTTAGATTGTTAAGTATACCATGCTTGGTTGATTTTAGAACTCACAATTGAAGACTCTTTCCATAAAAAAAAACATTTGAAAAGCCTCTCGTATGGAAAAGCAATCTACATTTCCATTGGCACTTTTAGTTGATGTTACAACTGATGCTGTATGTGCAAGCTTTTTGATTGCCAGTTGGCATATGATGTCTGAATTTAACAGTCACAAACAGCTTGTTAGAGGATTTAAACGGTTACTCGCTTGAAATAGTCACAAGCTTTGTCAATTGCACTGAACAACTACCTGTCTCTTTATTATTATAATACTTATTATTATTATTATTATTATTATTATTATTATTATTATTATTATTATTATTATTATTATGGATTTTGTAGTCTTGTTTATAAGAAAGGGATACGTTATGCAAGAATTTGATGTGCCTTCCCTGTCAATGTGTCTACTTATTTTTTTTGTCATTTTGTACATATGTTTTGTTACCTCTTACCACAATATTTTTGTCTTAACATTCAATTAATTATTTTCATGAGGCAAGGTGCTTCTTATGTAGTCTCCATCTCTTGTTGTTCACTGCAATATTACTCTCATGTTCTTCAATATCAAATGAAGTGTATGATTATGTTGATTATCGTACATGAGTAGGATCTTTCTGAAATGCCTGTTAAGTATATTATAGCTCCATTTGTTTGTCTCTCCCTCCTTTCCCGATTTACCTTTTCGTTAATTTGATGTAAATCCCTTTTGGATGTGCTCTGATTTTTTTCCCCATGTTATAGATCTCCGGGATGCTTTTGGATGAAAAGCAGGTGAAATCAATTGTCGACGAGGTAAAACAGATGATCACAGCCAGTTCAAGTAGAAAACGAGAGAGCAGAGAGGGCCCAAGCTGAAGATTTTGATGCTGAAAAGGGAGAGCTGATTAAAGAGGAAAATGAACAAGAGGAAGAAGTTTTTGACCAAGTTAGTACCTCCATATAATAGTTTAAACCATCACAAGTGCTCGGCTACTATATTTGTATTTTGGCCATTCTTTTATAATGTTTACACATTGTCTCAGGTGGGCGAGATATTGGGAACCTTGATCAAAACCTTCAAAGCCTCCTTCTTGCCTTTCTTTGAAGAACTGTCATCTTATTTGACACCTATGTGGGTATGTTTTTCCAGGACAACTACCAAATCTGTATTTAGATTTTCTAATAATGTTAAATTTTGTTTATTCATGTAAATGTCTTACATTATTATATTTTGTTTTTTCTTTGGTATAATTACGTATATATTTTACTGTCTTATGGTAAACCGAAAAGGTGATTTACATGCAATATCTGTCTGATGTTGCTTATCCCTGAGCCTGGACCCTTGTAAAATTGCGATGATTTCCCTATTTGAGTCAAACTCATGGAATTTTAGTTCACTTAAACGACGAATCTTCAAACTTTGAGTTTTTACATTGAGTGGTGTTTATGAGCAACATTAGATAGGGATTTAGCAAACTTCAAAGCACATATTTGCATTTATTGCGCCTAACTTTCATTCCAGCTGTCCCTCTGTTTGAGATGGATTCATAACTATAAATGTGACAGAATATGTATAAGTTTAACTAGCTTAACCATAAAAGCGGGTCATAAACAAGGAAAATAAACGAAGACCTTTGTTAGATTCCCACATTAGTGTGCAATGATGTTTAACTAGCTTAGTTATGAGTTTCATTTATTTTGTTGCCAATTGAGCAGGTATTATGATATATATCTTCCATTCTTGTTGGAGGCATGTAACGATGAGACTCCGGATGTCAGACAGGTTTGGCATTATTCATTCTCTGTTGCTCAACATTGTGAATACCATTTTATTGTTTAAACATTTTGATTGGTAATATTGGTATTTCTTCATCTCTATGTAGGCGGTAGTGTATGGCCTCGGTGTTTGTGCGGAATTTGGGGGTTCTGTGTTCAAACCTCTTGTTGGAGGTACTGCTTAATAAGCAAATATGCTAATGAACTTTATATAAAAAACCTTTGTTATATTGAGTAACACATGTTTGGCTTATGCAGAGGCTCTATCGAGGTTAAATGCTGTGATCTAACATCCTAATGCCCTTCATTCAGATAATATAATGGCATATGACAATGCAGTTTCTGCTCTGGGAAAAATTTGCCAATTTCACCGGGACAGTATTGATTCTGCTCAGGTCTTCGCTTATTTTCCCTGTTTATGACCCGCTTTTATGGTTTTGCTCCTCTACCATGTTTAACAATACTAAGATCTATTCTGTGACTGCTTGTGTTTCTATTTTTTTAGGAGTTTTCTTATAGGAAAACATCTGTTTAGTTAATGTTTATGCTAATATCCTGCTGCATTTGCATGTAGTTCTAGCATGGTTGAACTGTCTGCCACTAAAAGGTGATTTGATTGAGGCCAAAGTTGTTCACGATCAACTTTGTTCAATGGCGGAGAGGTTAGCTGCTCAAACACATTTGCCGCTGTGCTCTGGCATTTTTTACTATTGTTCTAGTTCTAAATGTCCTTGGTCCGACAGAGAGCTGTTAGGCCCTAACAATCAATACCTTCCCAAAATAGTTTCGGTGTTTGCAGAGGTTAGTTTTTCATCTTGAGTTTGGTACTTCGTAATCAGCCTGCTTTTACTAAAATTAAGTTGCGGGGCTAGGAGTGGGTTGTGTCTAAAAATTAGCAGAATTTTGTTTTTGATGAAAACGATTTTAACGGGAAATCAAAGCTATACCAAGTGGAAGTATGATTGCTTCCTGAAAATTGATGGTTAAGAGAAAAGGCTAATCACGGGTGTACACAATTATTGCACAAAATTATGGCATATGACTCGCATCACATAGTCATTGCACAAATTCCTAACTTCTACAACTCCAGATTCATTGTTTTCTATCGCCTCTGATGTTTATATGCCTCTTCATTGATACCATTCACATACAACTAGTTAATGTTTGACTTGATAAATGCATGACTTTCTGTCCCATGTTTATATTATTTGAGTCAATCTAGGTTTTTGTTAGGGTAATACATATTTGTTAACGTATTACATCTTTTAAAATTGAATGCGAAATATGATGGTTTTGTACCTCGATGATCCTTTGAATGAAAAATATGATATGGTGTCTACATAATTTCAAATTTATTAAATTGAAAATATGATATTGTTCCTCGATGACCCTTGGATGTTAAAATTGGAGATTAGGAAAACCTACATTCGATGAGTTTTGATTGATAATCTAATTTCTTGAGACATTGGTGTCTTGATTGATGATCTCATTGGAAGGGTGATTTTGTGCTTCAATGGCTCTTAGATGTGAAATATGATAGAGCCTAGGACTTTAAAATCAATAAATATGAATATCGATATCGTGCCTCGTTGATACTTAGATGCAAAAAAGGATGGTTTTGGCCTCAATGACCCTTGAATGAGAAATATAGTATTGTGCATTTATCTCTAAAATCGTTAAATTGGAAGGATGATACTGTGGCTCGTTGACTCTTGGATGCGAAAAACGATGGTTTTGTTCTCTGATGTTCCTGATATGTGAAACATGATATTGAGTTGAGTCTATATGATTGATAAAATTGAAGGATGCTTTTGTCCCTCGATGTGCGTTAGATGTGAAATATGATGATTTTGTGCCTCAATGACCCTTGAAATATGATAACGTGACTTTGACTGTAAATCGATAAATTGGAAGGATGATTTTGTGCCTCGTTGACCCTTGGATGAAAAATATGAAGGTTTTGTGCTCCGATGTTCCTGAAATATGATATTGAGTTGAGAATATATGATTGATAAATTGGAAGGATGATTTTGTCCCTCGATGACCATTAGATTTGAATTATGATGATTTTGTGCCTCAATGACCCTTGAAATATAATAACGTGACTTTGACTCTTAATCGATAAATTGGAAGGATGATATTGTGTCTCATTGACCTAGGATGCAAAAAATTATGGTTTTGTGGCTCAATCATCCTTGAGTGAGAAATAAAATGTTGAGTCTATATAACCGACACATTGGAAGGGTGATTTTGTGCCTCAATGGCTCTTAGATGCGAAATATGATTTTATGGCTCGATGACCCTTAATGTGAAATATGATAGAGTCTAGGACTTTAAAATCAATAAATATAAATATTGATATTGTGCCTCGTTGATACATGCAAATAAGGATAGTTTTGGCCTCAATGACCCTTGAATGAAAAATATAGTATTGTGCATTTAACTCTAAAATCGTTAAATTCGAAGGATGAATCAGATGATACTGTGGCTTGTTGACCCTTGGATGCGAAAAACGATAGTTTTGTTCTCTGATGTTCCTGATATGTGAACCATGATATTGAGTTGAGTCTATATGATTGATAAAATTGAAGGATGATTTTGTCCCTTGATGTCCGTTAGATGTGAAATATGATGATTTTGTGCTCAATGACCTTTGAAATATGATAACGTGACTTTGACTGTAAATCGATACATTGGAAGGATGATTTTGTGCCTCGTTGACACTTGGATGAAAAATATGAAGATTTTGTGCTCCGATGTTCCTGTAATATGATATTGAGCTGAGAATATATGATTGATATATTGGAAGAATGATTTTGTCCCTCGATGACCATTAGATTCTAAGTATGCCGATTTTGTGCCTCAATGACCCTTGAAATATGATAACGTGACTTTGACTCTTAATTGATAAATTTGAAGGATGATATTGTGTCTCATTGACCTTGGATGCAAAAAATTATGGTTTTGTTGCTCAATTATCCTCCAGTGAGAAATAAAATATTGAGTCTATATGACTGATACATTGGAAGGGTGATTTTGTGCCTCAATGGCTCTAAGATGCGAAATATGATTTTATGCCTCGATGACCCTTAATGTGAAATATGATAGAGTCTAGGACTTTAAAATCAATAAATATGAATATTGATATTGTGCCTCGTTGATACTTAAATGCAAAAAAGGATGGTTTTGGCCTCAATGACCCTTGAATGAGAAATATAGTATTGTGCATTTAACTCTAAAATCGTTAAATTGGAAAGATGATACTGTGGCTCATTGACTCTTGGATGCGAAAAACAACGGTTTTGTTCTCTGATGTTCCTGATATGTGAAACATGATATTGAGTTGAGTCTATTTTTTTTTTTTTTTTGATAAGCTGAGTTGAGTCTATATGATTGATAAAATTGAAGGATGATTTTGTCCCTCGATGTCCGTTAGATGCGGAATATGATGATTGTGTGCCTCAATGACCCTTGAAATATGATAACGTGACTTTGACTGTAAATTGATAAATTGGAAGGATGATTTTGTGCTTTGTTGACCCTTGGATGAAAAATATGAAGGTTTTGTGCTCCGATGTTCCTGAAATACGATATTGAGCTGCGAATATATGATTGATAAATTGGAAGGATGATTTTGTCCCTCGAGGACCATTAGATTCGAATTATGATGCTTTTGTTTTGTGCCTCAATGACCTTGAAATATGATAACGTGACTTTGACTCTTAATCGATAAATTGGAAGGGTGATATTGGGTCTCATTGAATTGACCTTGGATGCGAAATATGACGGGTTTGTACTTCGATGATCCTGAAATGTGAAAAATGATATTGAGTCTATATGACCCTAAAATCGATAAATTGGAAGGATAATAGTGCTTCTTGTTGAAAATTGGATGTGAAATGTGAGGGTTTTGTGCCTTGATTACCCTTGAATCAGAAATATGATATCGTATCTTTGCTCTAAAATCGATATAATAGAAGGATGATATGGTGTCTCGTTGACTCATGGATGTGAAACACAAGGGTATTATGCTTCGATGACCCTGAAATATTAAGTATGATATTTGGTCTATGAATTATAATTTGAAGGATGATATCGTGTCTCGATTATGGTAGAAACCAATGAATTCTGCAACGCAAACCGTAGAAATAATTCCAAGAATGCTAGAAAACAGAAACAATGATAATAATAATAATAGGATGTTTATTTGATAATAAAAGGTAAATAGTAGTAGAGGGTTACTCTAACTACTCCCAGAGCAAAACTCCGATACAACTCAGAGAGGAATCCTACTATTCTCATTCCCTGTCTCTAAACCCTAAAACTTATTCTTAAATACTAAAGAAATATTATTGAATAATATCTTTACTAAAGGATATTATTTATTACTAATAAAATGTATTTATTTCTAAGGAGATATTATTGAATAATATCTTCACCAAGATATTATTCAACAATATATTTATTATATATTACTAATTTAAAATATAATAGTTATTACTTAAACACCTTCTATGAGGGTACTAACAGATTACCCTTGAATATCAAATATGATATTGAATTTAGATACTCTAAATTTCTAAATTTGATAAATTGGACATATGATATTGTGAAAATTTGGTATTAAATTTAGGACTTTAAAATCGATAAATAGAAATGATAATATTGAGTCTCGTTGAACCTTAGATGCAAAAAATGGTGGTTTTGTGCCTCAATAACCAGTAAATGTGAAATGTGACAACATGTCTTTGACTTTTAATGGATAAATTGGAAGCATGATATTGTGCCTCGTTGACCCCTGGATGCGAAATATTTTGTACTTCGATGACCCTAAAATTTGAAATATGATATTGAGATTACATGACTGATAAATTGCAAGGGTGATTTTCAGGAGATTGTTCATTATCCCTCTCATGTGGCTTTCGAAAGCTCGACATGAAATGAAACAATAAATAAGATAGGAAAAAAAATACGGGGATCCTATTCCTTTGTAAGGAATATGACCTTGCGTCAGGGAAAGTAGCAAAAATCCTAACACTACGGGGCTAGCCGGGCCTAAAGGAGCTCATCAAATTCCACCTATGTAGTGGCTCACATTCAACAACTCGATGTAAAATATGATTATTTTATGTCTCGATGACTCTTAATATGAACTATGATAGATGCACCGACATTCCTTATTTCAATTTTGTTTTGTTTGCTAAATTCAATAATTTGGATGCGTTTCTTTGGGATACTTGTGTTTCAAAATTTTCATATGTTCTAGACATTCAATATACTATGAGAAGGTACAACACAAAATCTTTAAATAACAATATTAATAGTATTAGTGCTTATTAGGAAGTTAAATATGCTTAATCATTGATGATCTTAAGTCAAGGGACAGATTTGGGTTCAAAGTGTAGACTACTTATTTCTTTTCTATTAGATGTGATGTTTCTTATTCAATTTTGAAGTGTCCTTAAACCTTTATTAATGGGATAATTTCTATTCCTTGAGTACTAAATGCCAATATTGCTTATGAAGAGTAAAGCCAAAATATATATTGTCTTTGACTCAATCTTCAAGAATCAATATTATTTTATTCATCTATATTTCTTGGCATCTTGAAGAGGACCATAACTTAGGGAAATTTTTGCTTCTTTGTGAAACAAATGTCGAAAAATCAGGAAGCTCCCTTTAACTCCGTGACTCTACAGTTTCATTTCATAAACTAAGGACAGATTCTATTCAATTTGTTAATAAAACTTTTTATGTCCCCTATCTGAAGTGTGTGATCTTGTCTCTAGTTATTGACTACTTATGAGTTCCAAAGATGCTCCAAATATTTACCATTGAACATTTATTTTATTTTATTTTATTTTCGATATTTTTATTAATTCAAATGACACTTGTTCCGGATGCTAATGGTAATGGACATAGTAGCTATATTGTACGTCACCTGCAGCAGATACACACCCCACACGCTCTTGGGAACATTAGATCCATCTCGACGGCCATTATCCTCTCCGGTGCCCGCTGTTGTTAGCTAGCATGGACGGTTATAACTGTATCCCTCTATATAAAGGCAAGCTTTAGCGCCAAGGTACACAATTCAATCACTTTTCACTTCACTCTCTCTTGATCACATACTGACTTAGCGTGATTCACCGTATCTGAACTCTACCTCCATCTAACTGTCTCAAGCCTAGCCATTGGAATCATCTAGTTCTGCCCAGAGCAGATCAACACTAATGACCATTTTACAACTGTCTATGTGTGAATTTGAATTCGGCACCTTGAGATTAAAATTTCCAATAATATAATTGTATGACTGCACATAAAATCTATTTCTAGAAGAATAGTGCTACCTTGTACCATCTAAGAAGAATGTCTCTAATATAATATTTCCACCTCTATAAATATTCTCCCAACATACCATTATATATATACATATATAACAGCATATACTATGCATTGGTCATTCATCTGTTGATTAGTATATTTAAGCAAGTTATGTTGTTTGAAGAACATCAATCATAAAACCATGGAGGACAGCAAGAATCAAGTCCTAGATTACAGTGATGAGGATGGTACGTACATCGAAATAGAACTTGATACTGCAGTTACCACCACAATTCATAATGATGATGACAACAAGAACAATTGTATGGATGATGATGTAGAACTAGAACAACAAGAGGAGGAATACAAATTGCGCATTTCAATTTCGTCAACCATTTCTGTTTCCCTTCAAAACGAGAGTATAGTAAGTGTTCATAGTGATGCAAATGGAGGAACTTGTGCAGATAATTCACAGGCAACAATGTCCCCGCAGCCGCAGCATTATGGTGTTAGCTATACTGATGAAGTTGAATTTCCTGTACAGAACAAGCTGTTCAGTACTGTGTCATTCAGTCCGTGGCAAAGTCCTCAACCTGATGGCCAAACAACAATATTAGGGACAAATTCAAACCGCGTGATCCCTTTCGACAATGTGGATATGCTATATGCTCCTAGGTATGTATACAATTACGAATCACATATTCCAAAATAACATATATTGATATCTGACGGTGCAATCGAACATAATCACCTTCTGTGGAGGGAACCTATGAAAAATATGCTAAAAACATAAATCAGAAGTCCTTTCGGATAATTTTAATAAATGTATATGAGATACAATATTTGTGACAAAATAGCAAAATATGATTGAATGTTGGTTTAAAATCTAGTTATATAGTTAGTTTAATTTCAATCCTGATTACTTATATTCATGAATATCTTGATTTAATTTGACAAACTAATAAAAACTTTATACTAATCATCATATATTTCAATGCAAATTGAATTTATTATAGAATATATATAGTTTCTGATAAGATCATCGGTTGATTAGGAAACAACCAAGCTTGACAACAACAAGAACATCAACGGCGAATGGAATTATGATGACATTATTGATCAAATTTAGAGGTATAAAAATCAGATCACTCTTTGCATCACTCATAAAACCAAGACAAAACTGCCAAACCAACAAATCTAGCAAAAAGTCCATAACATTTTTTCAATGTTATCAAAATGAAATGGTCACTGCCTCAATTGGAAGAAATAGTAAGCATTGGAATTTGGAGGATAACACCTCTTTGAGAAAGGGTAAAAAAATGATGGAGATAGATTTGGGAGCATTTAAAGGTGTATTCAATGCCATAGGAGGAATGAGTAGAAGAAGATCAAAAAGAAGAACAGATGCTTCAAGTTCATGTGACAATTCACCAATTCATGAAGGATATTCAAAAGACAACTCTATTCAAGCAGCTATTGCTTATTGTAAAAGTTCATTTGGTCAAACTTCTGATTTCACATTCACAACTTCAATTACATCTACTCCTTCTAGGTTTGTAGATTATTCTGATTGACTGAGAGGAACTGAAGTTCAATATGTTCTTCATCATGTATACAATCATACTAAAGAAAATTATGATGCTAGCTGAATGTGTAACATTGGAGAGTAAAATGGAAAAATTCTTATATTTATTATTGTGTCTACAATAAAAGTTCATTAATTAGAAAAAGCAAGCAAGATTACAATATAATATCATGTCATCCGCTTGGAAAGATTAACTAGGAGGCCATTTAGCACAACTAAACTAACTTCCAAAACAACCCATATGTTTCTTACCTTTCAAATGAATCAATCTTGATAGATATGATTCTTAAGGTGTGAAAGTGAAAACATGTGTTTGTTATGTAATGTTAACTCACTTAACTGATAGTAAAATAGAAGGGATAGAAGAATGAAACACGCAACAATTTATATTTGTTCACCTAAGGTGGGCTACTTTAGTCCTCACAACTTTGTGAGCGTTCACTAGTGCTTTGGGATAACCTCCCAAATTCAAAAGAGTTAATGTATGGGTAAAGTAAATGACAAATGTCAATTGTTACTTCCAACCGTCAAATCGCTTGAATTTTCATTTGGTATTTAATTGCTTCTAGGGTAAAAAGAAATCATTACTCTCCGCCGTCAATATAATTCATACGTTTTCAAAAAAGTATTAATTTATTTTCCACTTTTCACTAAACAATCACACTGTTTTACCATAATTAGATGCATGTTTTCAAAACCTTTTAGCATTTTGTCCCTCAAACCTTATTTATCTCAAAAACTAGTTAATCCTTCTAATGGCATACAACATAAAATTTAAGGATGATGAAAATAAAGAAATCACTTTCATTGAAGAAATATGATGTACTCACTACCTTCGAGAGCAAGGTTCAGATAAACATCTAGTCTGTATCTATCAAACCTCTCTTGACCAAACTATCTGGGGAAAAAAAGGGACGTGTAGGCTGTGCTGAGAGGAGGCGTAGAAGTTCAAAAGGTTTCTTGGGGTGCCCTCTCGTCGCCCTCTCTTCGAACTCTTCTCAGTCTAATAATAATGCATAGTGAAGTGAAAAGAGTATTTATTGGAGCAGGATGCAACATAATAGTTAACAATATTTGTTGGGGTGCTTTTTGTTTGTTGTTTTATTCTATTTATGTTTTTGTACAGTGCTCAAATTTTGACCACTCTTCCTTGTCACAAAGTTGTTGTGAATTGCACTCACTGGCTTCCAACCAGCAAAGTTTCTTTTTAAAGGTACACACTTTCTCAATTTCTAATGAATTTGAACTATACAAGTTAATGTTTTTACAACTACAGAGTGAAATTATTAGTGTTTTTTTATAGGCTAGTGTCAAGTGATTAGTTTGTTAGTGGGAGGTGAGTTTGTTAACACCATAGACAAACATGGACATCAATATCCCAAGTCATACTACCAGAGTACATCTTCGGGGTGCAAATTAATATAGACTTTGTTTTGATAGTAAGGTTATGGATAAACAACTTATGTTGTGGTGGGACTACTTGTCATTGAGAAATATAATTTAGGCGAACCAAGTATGAGAAGTAGGTTAAAGTTGGCAATTATAACCAAGTGGCCGATATTTGGGAGAGAAACAGGGTTGCATGTTGAGCCGTGTCAGGTGATGTAAGAGATATTCTGGGAGGTCATAATTAAAAAATGTACCAATAATAGTGAAATTTTTCAATGTTCATGGGGGTATGTAGGTTCACTCTTGAATCCGCATCTAGTTAAGGTACCTAAGTAAATACATCTTGCGGAATAACTGAATATAAGGAAATTGTTCAAAAGTTGTTATTGTCATTCGTTGACTGAAGGGCCTAAGTTTCAAAGTTAGCACTATTCAAACTTTATGAATTTCAGTGTATGTTCAAGACATTTTAAATATGTGCATCTAATGCTTTCATATTTGGAGTGAATTTTTGCTTAGATCTCACACATGGCTAAGGCTAGAAATATCTAAAAGAATTTTTATTGCTATTCTATGTTCGTATATTTTATTGCAAAATTCATTAGGTTTTTAGGTAGCTTGTATTTTTAGATGATTAGATGTCTAGAATTATGCGTCAGAGCTCCAATTGTAAAGTCTTAAACAAAATAGAAACAAATTGAAATCACAATTTATTTTATGTCCTTTAGTCAAATAATGAAAGGTTTCTTCTTTAAATTGCATGATATTAAATTTGTATTTTGAATACAACAAATTTAAATGAATAATCTTTCAAGTGCTGTAAGTCTTAGTGTTTGTTTTAATGTTAATGATGAATGAGAAAGTTTCATAAGTTGTGTCCTTATTAAACTACGGTGATACACTACCTCAAGAGTATAAACTTTGAAATTAATGATTTTTCATCTTGATTAATAACTTGTTGATATAAATATTGAAATCACATGGTGACATATAAAATATAGAATTTCTACGCCTCAGTAGGTCTATTTGTATTATCTGGTAATCGGTCTGCCAAATAGATGTACATATGTCCCATAGCTCCAGTGCGAAAGCCACTTTTGTATCTTGTTTCTATAGTGACAATTTCACCATCTTTAATCTTGGTTGAACCTAATTCTGGATAACTTCCTGACATCCCGACAACATAGCCTTCCTCGTTTCCTGGTTCCTTTCCTTTTCCATATGTTGGTTTTGAAGTATACAAAATTCTTCCATCCTATATTAATCAAAATATTATCATGTTTACAGGTGATGATGGATGATTTAAAGTATATGACTTCTTATCTAAATATAAAAAGAATAAGTCGTATTGCTTTAGGAACATGGCAATCACATATAGTTTAATGAATCATGTGTGCCATCGAAACTTATAAAGATAGATTAGAAAATGGTAGACTTATTTATATAAAATGAACTTACCTGTCCATATAAAGTTGCATTAATGGCACCTATATGCATATGAGCGGTGCCGTAGATGAGATAACCACCTTTTTCCATTGGGATGTTTGCTTTCTCAATATGAGGAGGAGAGTTGTCTCTACCATTACTTTGCGGAACTGTAAACTCTACCTGTAACCATTGAGTTCAACAAAAATGTACATATAAATTATGTTTAAAGAATACTGGTGAAGAAAATTAAATTTATTACTAGAAATTTTTAAAATTAAAAAAAAAATGGTGAAGAAGAAATTAAAGTGGTGTTAGTGATCATCTGACAACTATTTCTGAAGGGATTTGAACTACATCCCTTGAGGTCGCAAGGTAAAACTATTACCACTTCCCTGACACTTCATAGACAAATTAGGGATTTCGAGTACTGCTTTACGATTTGTTTGATGTATGAATATGCTTTTGTTTTGTTATTTTTATCTTTAAAATTACTTTAGCAATTGTATTTATAAAAAATATCTACAATTAAAAATTAGAAATAAATTAAGCAAAAATGTGAAGGAACAAATCATAAACAAATTTATAAAAAATTCCGTGTTTACCTGACAATCATGAATAAACTGGGAACCATTTGTTCTAACACGATCCGTTGAATCAAGTATATAAAATCTTAGAGGAATTTGTTGTTGGTTCCAATCAACCCATGTTATTTTGTATCTCAAGGCAAGCTTTCTCGTAGGTGCTTCAAAACCCTTTTGCAATTTGCACTGTAAATTATCTTGGCAACAAAATAGTCCTCCTTTATAACTTGATCCCAATGGTTCTCCATCAATGCCAGTCGTTACATTATAAAAATTCTTTGGCAAACTGAAATGGTCACACCTACATTCAGTACAACCTTCTCTATCTTCTGTACCACGTGTATCAATGATCAAGAGATTTAGGAGCCACTTTTCTTGGTATCCAAATGGAATTTTTGAAGGATCTCCATGTTCTACAGCATAAGGATCTGGGATTTTTGATTTTGTTCCTCGTGATTCAGCTCCTAAACCCCAATAAAGTGGAAGAATATAAGTATTACATGTTCCTTGATTCCTGATGTAAATGGCACCTTTCAAAGGATCCTTAGGGATTATTTTTGACATATTCCAATCTTTTTCTTGGTATTTTATAGCAAACCAATGATGTAGGTATGCTTCATATAATGGTACGGAATTTCCTTCTTCATCAATTAGTTCAGCATCAAAGCTCTTTATTCCAACATGACCTTTTGGAAATTCAACATCATAAAATGTTTTAGCCGCAACTTTCCCGGGACCCATTTCAAACATTTCAGAAATAAAAATAGCTGATTTTATATTTTTATTTTCAAATTCAGCCCCTAAATAAACTGCACATGTTGTTGATAGCAACACTAGTATTGATGACAAATATATTATCCCTTTACATATAAACTTCATGGTGGATATATTTTTCTCTTTGTACTTGTGATGAAGTTTTGTTATGGTGCAAATGGATGTGTATTTTGCTTCTTTTTATAACATAGAAATGCTTAACAAAATGTCAATCTGGCATGACTTTGGGCCAATTGATTCAAATTGTTATGAAAGTCTATCTTTTTGTTGGATATTTAAGGGTGTTTTCAGTTTATATTAATTGGTTTCTGCAATTATATAGCTATTTATAGATATTAGTTAATATTGTCATATCTAGAATCTTACACGATGTTGTAGATAAGAAAATTATCCAAATACAATATATATATATATATATATATATATACACACACACATGCACACACAGACACACACTCCCTCCCGTCACTATAATAAGCAAATTTGATTTTCTTGGTATATTGGAAAACCGATGTATTTGGTTCATAATATGGACCACATACATTACTTTTCTAATATATTTCCATGTTCTGAATGCAAGGAGAGCTTGCAAACCCCACTTTGTTATTCAAGAAAGTTTTTGAAGGTCTAAATCCCAAGGGGAGCTTGCAAACCTAACTCTGATGTTTATACCAGACGAAAATTTTATGGTTAAGATATTCAGGGGAGCTCACAAATCTCAATCTGGTTGATTATACTATTTTCTATAGAACTAAAAATTGTACATCAAAATACATGTGTTTGTCATCATAAGAAAGGGGAAGATCGTTGGAATAAGTTTGGTTCTGCAACTATATCCTTAGAGTTTTAATGATAACAAAGCATAAGAGAACAATTTTGTGCACTAACCATTTTATTAAGTGTCCAGAAAGTGCAGAAAATTAGTAAAGAAAAGTTTATTCTGAGATATAAAAAGTGATTTTGGACTCTTATATTCAAAAGACTCTGAATTTAAGACTCTGGACTAGGTGAAGCAAGCCTCTGGACAGGATAGGGTTTGAGCTCTGTATCACTAGCACTAGAAACCAGACTATGAGCAACAGTTCAACTCATACGCTATAGAATCATATACTCGAATAAATGAAGGAATTATTAAGAAGATCTGATCATGCTTTAACTTAAATACAAATACAAAGTTAAAGATTCAGAAATAGACGTTGGAAGAAAATCTATTGTAATTAGTACAAATAGCACCAAATAAAGATTTGTTTCCTTATGGGAATCAGACATGGTGAACCAATATGTAATATACTACAATGGTAAACCTGAAGACTTACAATCCTTCAATTAAAGACTCACTCAATCAAATTCCGACGGTACACTCTTTCATCAGCTATAAAAGTAGAACAAAGGGAATTTGAAGAAGACATGTCTGCACAGATACATATGTTTTCAATGAGGCAGTTGTATTTTGTTTAGCTTCCACTTGGATTTTGGTCTAGCCCCTCCCCCCCAAGTTTTGTATTCTTTTTTTATTTTTTCTCTTTTGTAATATTTTGTGTGATGGCTCGCACTTTTTAAAATAAATCAAGGGGTGCCAACATAGCTGAGATGTCTTTATTTAGTTTATTTGAGTCATAACTTTTGCTCAGTGTTTTAAAAATCGGACTTGACCGGTTGAACCAGAAACCGGAGGGGTAACCGGTTTGGTTTGGTCCTGATTGTCAGGCCGCCCATGTTATCAAACCGATCAGAATCGGACGAAACCATCCGGTTCAAATGCGTGCAACTTTTTTTTTATTTTTATAGAATGTTATATATACATATATATTTTTTGTTTTATCAAGATTTTAAATATGTAAAAATATAAGAGCCCCTAATCCTATAGAGTCAGGCTCTTCTGCTATCAATCCCAGTTCCGAAAGCTAAACTTGTCACTCTCCTTCTGAGAGTCCCGGTATTCCCGCTGCGGAGGGTAGCCTCGTTTGCCACTCTATCGATTGTTATTATCTTAGTTAGAAAGTGATAATTGTGAGTATGGAACTTGAACTTGTGTGACCTTTACATAAGTAAAGAAGAGAAACAATGTCACTATGCTACTAGAAAGATCATTTGTGTTTAATTTTAGGCTTAATTACACTTTTGGTTCCTTATCTTTATTTTAGGTTTCAAGTTGGTACCTTATATTTAAAAAGTTTCAAGTTGGTACATTATCTTTTTTTCAGGTTTCAAATTGGTACCTTCTGTCAATTTTTTAACTATTACCGTTAAATTTGGACACGTGTCATTGATTTATACGTCCAAAAAATTGCCACGTGTCCAAATTTAACAGTAATAGTTAAAAAATTGACGGAAGGTACCAACTTGAAACCTGCAGAAAAGATAAGGTACCAACTTGAAACTTTTAAAAGATAAGGTACCAATTTGAAACCTAAAATAAAGATAAGGAACCAAAAGTATAATTAAGCCTTAATTTTACTTTGTAATATATATATTATATTACTACATAATTCTTGTACTATTTTTTTAAGTGAATAAAGTAAACTCCTTCATAAATTTTGTGATGTTTCAAAAACATAATCACTTTTGATTTTCTTTATTTTTTCAATGGACTTTGGATTTTGTATATTGTTTTTCTATTGTTGATTAATTCTTCAACTCTCATTTTAACTTATAATAACTAATCATTCTTTAGTAAAAAAATAAAAAAAAACAAACTAATTATTCTAATTTATTATATAATTAAAATACGCAAGACGAGAAAAAAATACACAAGCTGTGATTTTAAAAAATAAATAGACGTCGATTCACTGGTTTAATCCAATTTAAGTCCTAGCTCAACTGAAAAAATGTCGAAATTGTTAAGCCGGACGTCGTGACCCGGGTTCGAACCCGGAATCTCACACTTATATGTGAGTTTAATATCAGTGGATTACCACTTCATCTAAGACAAAAAAAATATATATATATATATATATATATATATATATATAGAGTTTGAATTTCGATGACCGGTCCGATTTTTAAAACACTTTTTTTTCCTTTAAAAAACGAAAAGCTTTAGATTTGACATTTGAGTACATTGGAAATCATTTGAGCAAATATCCATTTCTGAGCACTTGAAAGAAATACTTGTATCTTAGAGAGATCATCTACAATTTTAACGGACTCTTCAATGAAGTCAGGATCTTCAAGAAGATGGCTACTCTTCAGCAAGTCTTTTAGTTTACTAAAAAGCTCATCTACGGTATGTTGGAACAAAATGAGTTTTACTTATAAAATACTATAAGTTTTGATGATAACAAAATATTAAATGGACAATTGGGATTACTAATTATTGATCTAGTGTGCAGGAATAAAGTAAAAATTTAAACACCAAGATTATCATTTTGAGCTTCTGAAGACCACATTCTGAACGTTAAGACTCTGAACAATAAAACCTTCAGAGCCTCTGAACCAAGTCTTTCAGATGCCAAAAGATTACATGTCCAGAAGCTTGCGTAATTCAGTCAGAAGACAACGAAACGTCAGCTCATGGCTAATGAAATAGTACATCATCCTTATCTTCAAATGGAGCGTATAGTACTCTATACTATTGATTACTCAAAATGCTGAAGCGCCATTTAAAAGAGGATGAATTAGTGGAATTGATTTACTCCTTTTGGAAACCACGATCATTTCCATATCAGCAAATTGCAAATGTACTATCAACGGTCTTATCTCAACGTCTCAATCCATTTGGAGTATATATAGAAGACTTATCTCTTGAGAGAAGACAACTGAAATGCTGAAGCACTAAAAGTTTGAACAAATATACTTTGAGAGCAATTTTAATTTCAAGCCATAGAACTGTTCATTCTTTGTAACTCTAAGCTACAATATCTTTTGATATTATTTAGACTCTGAGCTTAATTCTTTGCATTCACTTAGGATTAAATCAAGTGTTAGTGAGTCTAAGCTTAGAAACTTTCAGTCCTACTTAATTTGTATTAAGTTAGTTTTGAAGTCTCTTGTCTTGTGTGACTTGAGCAAGTGTAAAGTCTCCTGCTGTGTGTTCGGGAGCAAGTGTATAATCTTGTGTGATTATAGTGAAATCCCTTGGAAGTGCAAGGGGACTGTACTACTATCGGTTTGTGAGAGTAACCAGTATAATCTGTGTGTGCACTCTTCTCTCTCTCTCTCTCTCTCTGTTTATTTGTGCATTGTGTTTATCTAGCTTTCTCATATCCGCTGCATTTACTCTTACAAAAGCTAGAAAAGTTTTTAACTTCTCAAAACACAATTCAACTCCCCCTTCTTGTGTTTTTCACACCTTCAATTGGTATCAGAGCCTGGTTCTGTTGCGAATCACCTAACAGTGATACAGTAAAAGATCCGAAAAACACTTCATGTCTGCAGAGCCTACAAACACAAACACCAATACTGATCTCTCTCAAGTTGCTTATAACTACGACAACATGACTTCTTCATCCAAACATGATTCAAGCAACAAGAAAGTACCAGTATTTAGTGGAGATGCTTTGAGATTTGAATGGTGGAAGGACAACATTTATCACTACATAAATGGGATTGATGATGAGCTATGAGATCTAATAGAAGAAGGAGTTTCTATTGATGGAATAGGTCTTGATGGCAAAATATCTCTAGTTCAGAAGAGGGCTTTATCTACAGCTGATAAGAAGATCTTTTCCAAGCACTATAAAGTGAAGAACATCATGATGTCTGCCATTTCACATGATGAATATACCAAAATAATGGATAGATCTACAGCTAAGGCTATGTATGATTCTTTATGCGCAACATATGATGGGAATAGACAAGTTCAGAACGCAAAAGCAAGACTTCTAGTTCAACAGTATGAACTCTTCTCTATGAAGCCTGATGAAGACATTGAGACTATGTTTTCAAGATTTCAGACTCTGGTGTCCAACCTTAGGGTTCTGAAGAAGAGTTATACCACCTCTGATCATGTATGGAAGATTCTTAACAGTCTAACTGGTAAGTGGAGACCTAAGGTCACAACTATTGAGGAGGCTAAGGATTTAGAAAGCATCAGTCTTGAGTCACTCATCAGCAATCTCAAGAGCCATGAGTTGGTATTGAACGATGATGTGGCCAATAAAAAAGAAAGGTCAGTGGCTTTGTCATCAACCAAGAAATCTTCTAAAGCACTCAAGGCTAAAGCTGCTGAATCTGATGGAGAATCTTCCCTAGATGACCAAGAGGATGAACAAGAGGATGATGAGTTTGCAATGTTCACAAGAAACTTTCAGAAATGGGCAAAGATGAACAACAAGAACTTCAGAGGCAACAACTCAAGGAATAGTTCAAGTAAAGAAGAAAAGAGCTGCTTCAAGTGCAAGAAACCATGACACTTTATTGCTGAATGTCCTGAAGCATCATCAAAGGATAAAAATAAAAAGTCAAGTAGCAAGAAGGAAAGCTACAAAAGAAGATTCAAGAAGAGTTTAATGGCAACATTTGAAAATCTGGAAACGTCTTCTGATGATGATGATGAAGAAGCAAATGTGGCTCTGATGACAAACACTGATTCTGATAGTGACTCTGAACAAGACTCAGACTCTGAAGGATCAGACGCTGAAGAGTCAGAACAGGTATTTCTAAACTATTCCAAAGAACAACTTATAACTTACCTAGGAATGTCTTTGAGCAAATTTGCTAAATCATCTTCTGAAATAAAAATGACTTAGCAAAGAAAGCTGATCATCTTCAATCTCTCTATAAAAATTCTTTGATCAAAATTCAAGAGCTTGAAAATGGTTGCGCCAAATGTAACAAACCTAGTGATAAGCATGAAGTTGCTCTTCAAGAGTTTGTTCATCCGAATGTAAATAAAAGTAAAGTTGCTTCTATGATTTATAGCGTTTGTAAAAATAGAGGTGAAGGAATTGGTTATTCATATGGTAGAACGTATGGAAAACCAAATTCTTCTGTTTGTTTAAAGAAAACCCCTGATAATCTCTATTATACTTTTGTACCAATGAAAAACAAAGGCAAAGCAGTGGTTGTATCAGAATCTGAAGGAATCTCTGGGGTCTGCAAAACAAACTCTGAAGTCAATTCAGAGGCTGTAGTTCAGAATCTCAAAGTGAGTGACTCAGAACCTAAAGTTTCAGAATCTGAGACTATCAAGTCTAAGACTCTAGAAACTCTGGGACTCAGAAGCTCAACCAATCAGAGTCTGAAACAACCCAAGCTGATGATTAATAATCAAAGTAAAACTCTGGTATGCAAAGCTAATCCTAGATTAGAAGAGCACTCTAAGTCTTATAATGATTATAAATCAAAGCCTAAGATTCAAAAACAATGGACTAGGAAAACTGTTTTTCAAAGACCAAATTTTCAAAGAAAATTCTTTACAAGTCCAAATAGTTTTTCAAAAGTACAAAACAGAAACAAGGATTATAGAACTAACCCACCTGGACCCAGAAAACAATGGGTACCAAAGTGTAAAATTGTCTACCATTCAGATCTTCCTTGTAGGAAAAACTATTTCAAATCAGATGAATGGAAGCTTGTGATCAGCAATGGAAGAAAAGCTTATGTTCCTAAACATTACTTTACTTCCAAAACTGCTGACTTGAAGAAAACAAATGAGTATTGGAAAGAGCTACACAATGAGTGTGGAGAATATTACTACAATGATTGACCTTGATTTATTCTACAGCTATCCAGTCTGAAAGAAAACAGTAATCATTCATGGTATCTGGATAGTGGATGTTCAAGGCACATGACTGGTAATAAGAAGATGTTCATATCTCTAAAACTTGAAAATGGTGGAACAGTTGGCTTTGGAGGTAATCAGAAAGGGAAAATCAAAGGTACAGGTAATGTAGGTAATTCCTCCCTTATAATTAAAAATGTATGGTATGTTGATTGACTTAAACACAACCTATTTAGCATAAGTCAATTGTGTGACAATGGGTTTGTGGTAACGTTTAATAAGGATTCATGTATTGTAATCAAAGATACTGACCAATCTATAGTATTCAAGGGAAAGAGGATAGGCAACGTTTATAAAATTAATCTATCTGATTTGGCAGAACAAGAGGTTAAATGCTTATTGACTCTGAGTGAAGAGAAGTGAGTATGACATAAGAGATTAGGTCATGCTAACTGGAGGTTAATCTCTAAGCTTAGCAAACTTGATCTTGTCAGAGGCTTGCCTAAACTAAACTATCACTCAGATGCATTATGTGGTTCTTGCCAAAAAGGAAAGATTGTAAAAACTTCTTTTAAACCTAAACATGTTGTCCCTACTTCTAAACCCTTAGAATTGCTTCACATTGATCTTTTTGGACCTGTTAGTACAACCTCTATCAATGGAAAGAAATATGGATTAGTCATAGTTGATGATTACAGTAGATGGACTTGGTTTAAATTTATTAGAAATAAGAATGATGCATATGATGTGTTTAGCAGTTTCTGCACTCAAATACAAAAAGAAAAGAATTTACATATTTTGAAAGTTAGAAGTGATCATGGTGGTGAATTTGAAAATGAACTGTTTGAAAATTTTTGTGAAAAATATGGCATCTTACATGAGTTTTCTTCTCCTAGAACTCCACAACAAAATGGAGTTGTAGAAAGAAAGAATAGAACTTTGCAAGAAATGGCCAGAACCATGATGCATGAAACTAACATAGCAAAATATTTGTGGGCAGAGGCTATAAACACAGCATGTTATGTTCAAAATAGAATCTATATAAGACCTATATTGAATAAAACTACATATGAATTATTTAAAGGAAAGAAACCCAATGTATCTTATTTTAATCAATTTGGTTGTACTTGTTACATTCTGAATACTAAAGTTCATCTAAAGAAATTTGATGCTAAAGCTTATAAAGGTATCTTTATTGGATACTCTGAACGCTCAAAAGCATACAGAGTGTATAATTCTGAAACTCACACAGTTGAAGAAACTATGCACATCAAATTTGATGACAAACAGCCTGACAAAGTGTCAGAGCTAGTTGAGAACTTTTCAGACTTACAACTATCAGAGGATGACGACTCAGAACCTGGAGAATTCTCAGAACCATCTCAACCCAACTCAGAAGCAGTTGATTCAACTTCTGAACCTTTGGACTCTGAAGACCTTTCAGCACTTGAACACATCATTACTAGTCCAAGCAGAGTTGAACAACCAAAACATACTTTCAAATACAAATCATCGCATCCTGAAGAGCTAATTTTGGGAAACAAAGACAGTCCAAGAAAGACAAGATCAAGCTTCATAAATGAAGACTCGCTATTTGGATTGATATCTTTGGTAGAACCAAGTACTATAGATGAAGCACTAGCTGATGATGGATGGATTGTTGCTATGCAAGAGGAACTCAATCAATTTGAAAGGAATGAAGTATGGAGTTTAGTACCCAAACCTTCCCACAAGAACATTATTGGAACAAAATGGTTATACAGAAACAAGCTCAATGAACAAGGAGAAGTTGTTCGCAACAAGGCAAGATTAGTAGCTCAAGGGTATAGTCAACAAGAAGGGATTGACTACACAGAAACCTTTGCCCCAGTTGCTAGACTTGAGGCAATTAGGTTACTGCTTTCTTATGCTGCTCATCGTAACATTATTTTGTATCAAATGGATGTTAAAAGTGCATTTTTAAATGGTTATATTATTGAAGAAGTATATGTCAAACAACCTCCTGGTTTTGAGGATTCTACAAATCCTGAACATGTTTTTAAATTAAAGAAATCACTTTATGGTTTGAAACAAGCTCCCAGAGCTTGGTATGAAAGACTAAGTAATTTCTTATTAGAAAAAGGTTTTCAAAAAGGTCAAGTTGACAATACTCTTTTCAGTAAATCATTCAAAAATGACATTTTAATTATTCAAATCTATGTTGATGATATTATTTTTGGTTCTGCTAATCCATCCTTGTGCAAAGAATTCTCTCAAGTTATGCAGGATGAATTTGAAATGAGCATGATGGGAGAACTGAAATTCTTTCTTGGAATTCAAATCAATCAGAACAAAAATGGAACATATATTCATCAAACAAAATATACAAAAGAGCTTCTGAAGAAATTCAACATGGAAGACAGCAAGCCAATGTCAACTCCAATGCATCCAACCAGCAGCCTAAGCAAGGATGAATCAGAAGGCAAAGTGGATCAGAAAATATACAGAGGTATGATAGGTTCTCTTCTTTACCTAACTGCATCAAGGCTTGATATTTTATTTAGTGTATGCTTGTGTGCAAGATTCCAATCAGATCCTAGAGAATCTCACTTTACTGTTGTAAAGAGAATCTTTAGATATCTGAAGGGAACTGCAAATCTTGGTCTATTTTATAAGAAATCAAATGATTATAAGTTGATAGGATTCTGTGATGATGATTATGCTGGAGACAAGATTGAGAGGAAATCCACAAGTGGTAATTGCCAATTTGTTGGAGAAAATCTAATATCTTGGGCTAGCAAAAGACAAACTACTATAGCTTTGTCTACAGCAGAAGCAGAATATATATCAGCATACAAGTGTTGTACACAACTACTCTGGATGAAATACCAGTTAGAGGATTACAAAGTTAATAGTCACAATATTCCATTATTTTGTGATAACACTGCAGCTATACAACTTTTTAAAAACCCAATTTTGCATTCCAGAGCTAAGCACATTGAAATTAAACATCATTTTATTAGAGACCTTGTTCATAAGGGTAGTGTAAATATTCAATTCATTGAAACTGAAAGACAATGGGCTGATATATTTACAAAACCCTTAACAGTTGAAAGATTTGATTTTATTAATAAGCATCTGAACATGTCTTTAGTCTTCTGAAGAAAACTAGCTCTGAAATCAATTTTGTGGATTTAGCATCTGAACATCTTATCCTTTGAAAGGATGTCAGAAGCTAAATATTTTTTATAGCTTCTGAAAGTTACTTGAATTGGTAACGATCAGACTCAAAAGTGTTACTGACAAGTGTTTTACACGCATCAACAACTTGTTGCTCTTTAAAGCTTTTGATTGGTTTTGGTAAAGACAATTAATGACGAACTTCTCTTAATACAACGATTGTACTCCCTCGTTTTTGTCTAATTCAAAGTTTTCAAAACTCACTTATTTACATTCACACAAATCACTCTCACAACCAACACTTTTCAATTCTTCTAAACCTCAGAACAATTTCTTTCTATACAATTTTAGCAAAACCCCGTTCTAAACCTCAGAAAAATGGCTAGTTCATCCACACAACATCGGTTTCCAGAAGACATTCTAATTAATATCTACTCCGAAAATATTTATCTGAAAGACGCTACTATGGATCTACGTTTTGAAGATATTCATTTGGTTATGGAAAAACCAGTGGATTTTGAGGCACTTAAAGTCAATGGGCATGACTATAAACATTTGTTTTTTGAACAAGGTTGGGAAAACTACTTCAATATGCTAAATGGTCCTATTTACCCTGATTTAGTTTTTGATTTCTGGAGAAAATGTGATGTATTCACAAGGGCAGATGCTAATGAAGAGCTTCAGAAGTTAATTGATCAGAACCCAACTGAGAACAAGGACAAAACAAGAGCTGAATTGGGTCTGAGAGATTTCAAGGAAACAAAGATAAGGTCAAGTATTGGAGGATTTCAAGTTATCCTTACAAGAAGTAATCTGGCTAAGATGCTGAATCTTTCAAACTTTGGGATGGTCAGACACTACAATTCGTCTTCTGCAAAGAAATCAGTGTACATTGCTGAAATGGCTTCTCAATGTTTTAAAGATCAGAAGACAGTTTCAAGCAAAGCCAGTCAAATGAATACTCAAGAGAGAGTATTGGTTAAGATTCTATTTTCTTCTATACTTCCAAAAGAAACAGGAACTGATAAATTGTCTTGGGATCATAGACACTTTATCTACTTCCTATCAACTAGAAGACAAATGAATCTCTCAGCTTATATATTCCAACATCTCTGTGAAACTATTTGTGAATCTCAAAGGTATTTCAATCCTTCCAAGCTGATCTCTCATCCAAGACTTCTTAGTTACATTTTCGAGCAGCTTGCAATTCCTGATAGATTCAAAGTTGTTGGGGTATTTGATGATGTTCAAGAAGTCAGAGCACCTTTCTTAGACGCCAAGATTCTGGTTCATATGCGTCTTAAGAGGTCAGAGAAACTCATTTACCCTCAGCAACCTCTATTGGAGAATAGAGAAAAGTTCAAACCAAGGGAAAAAGCATTTATCTTTGATAATGAACCTCCTGAAGTTATTTTGGAATACATGAGACTTATGAAAGAAAGAGGAGTTAAGGTTACTATGAAAGATATTGGAAGAGGAATTGGTCCAACATTTGAACAAAGAATGAAGATGGTCAAAGAGGAAGTGTTCATTGATTATGAAGAAGATGATGTGATTGAAGAGACAGTTGTTGAGGAGAAAGAGCAAGAACAATCATTCAGAGACACTTCAACCACTAAGGACAACAAGAGACATAGATATGATGCAGGTAATTTCAATTCTGATTATTGTATTCCTATAACTAGAGCATCATCTACCCTCTCAAACTCTCTTATACCTAGCTCAATAGTCATTGAAAATGTCCAACCCTTGAACACTATCTTTCCCTCACCACCTGCCTCACATTATGTTTCTATTTCATCCTCATCTGAGTCAGATTCTTCTGATTCAGAGTTTGATGAAATTATGAGACAATGGGCTAACTTTAGAACAAAAAGAAACACTGAAGCCAAGCATATTCCTGAGGAGGAAATAGCTAAACCTTAAGCTGTTGTATCCCCACAATCTTCGTCAAAAATTCTTACACCAGAAGAGATACTGAACGAGACATCATTCAGAGTCTCTCCTATTCACATAGACTCACCTTCTGAACAATCTCAAGATACACCACCTGAACAAAATCAACCAATTTCATTACAACACAATATTTCAGCTACATCTAAACCTCTCTCACCATTAGTCAACCAAAACTTGTACAATTCAAATTCTATCCCAAAATCTCAATCTGAACCTTCTGAACCAGCAAACCAAACTATGATGCTCATAGATACTGGTAATACAGAAATAAATAGAATTCAAGTTGTGCATGATCAAGAGACTAGTTCTCTTAGTGGTTCAGGACTAATGACGACACTCCTTGAGACGACCAATGAAGATAAAATGACAAGAATTCAGAACTCCATTGATCAGAATCTCACTCAGCAAGGTGTTCAGCTTACCACGATACTTGGAACTTCAAGAGACACTGAGGATCAACTTCAAACCGTTCTTAATCTTCTCTTAACCAAACACCCTTAGGATTCTATTTAAAGCACTTTTGTTTTACTCTCTATTACTTATCCTTTTTGTTTTTGTTTTTTTTTACTTTTTGATAATGATAAAAGGGGGAGTAATATGTTGTACAATTGTGTAGCGTATTATTTGTTAATACTACATGGAATCTGAAACTGTCATTAAGAATTTCTTCTTCTCTCAAATCTAGTTATTTTTTTTCTCTCTTAATTTTTTATGAACTTATATTGATAAGGAGATCAAATTAATAAACATAATTGTGTACTCATAGATGGAGATAATTAAGATTGTGCTCTTAATTGTTTCTATCAGACTTAGGAGTTGAGCTTGCAAACCTCACACTCTGAGAGTTAAATATGAGAATACAATCAAGTTTATCAAATTGTTTCTTAAACTGATTCAAGTTAATTATGGATAGAACTTAGGGGGAGCTTACAAACCTAACACCCTAAAGGTTTATCAAACTCAGGGGGAGCTTACAAACCTCAACAACCTGAAGTTGACATAATTAAATTAAATCAACAACAATTGTATTTAATACTTTATGTTTGTCATCATCAAAAAGGGGGAGATTGTTGGAACAAAATGAGTTTTACTTATAAAACACCCTAAGTTTTGATGATAACAAAGTATTAAATGGACAATTGGGATTACTAATTATTGATCTAGTGTGCAGGAATAAAGTAAAAATTTAAACACCAAGATCATCATTTTGAGCTTATGAAGACCACATTCTGAACGTTAAGACTAACGTCATGACAAGCTTCTAGTGACATTCTCTGAAGATTGACAGCTCATGGCTAATGAAATAGTACATCATCCTTATCTTCAAATGGAGCGTATAGTACTCTATACTATTGATTACTCAAAATGATGAAGCGCCATTTGAAAAAGGACGAAGTAGTGGAATTGATTTACTCCTTTTGGAAACCACGATCATTTCCATATCAGCAAATTGCAAATGTACTATCAACGGTCTTATCTCAACGTCTCAATTCATTTGGAGTATATATAGAAGACTTATCTCTTGAGATAAGACAACTGAAATGATGAAGCACTAAATGTTTGAACAAATATATTTTGAGAGCAATTTGAATTTCAAGCCATAGAATTGTTCATTCTTTGTAACTCTAAGCTACAATATCTTTTGATATTATTTAGACTCTGAGCTTAATTCTTTGTATTCACTTAGGATTAAATCAAGTGTTATTGAGTCTAAGCTTAGAAACTTTCAGTCCTACTTAATTTGTATTAAGTTAGTTTTGAAGTCTCTTGTCTTGTGTGACTTGAGCAAGTGTAAAGTCTCCTGCTGTGTGTTCTAGAGCAAGTGTATAATCTTGTGTGATTATAGTGAAATCTCTTTGAAGTGCAAGGGGACTGGACTACTCTCGGTTTGTGAGAGGAACCAGTATAAATCTGTGTGTGCACTCTTCTATCTCTCTCTATGTTTATTTGTGCATTGTGTTTATCTAGCTTTCTCATATCCGCTGCATTTACTCTTACAAAAGCTAGAAAAGTTTTTAACTTCTCAAAACACAATTCAACCCCCCCTTCTTGTGTTTTTCACACCTTCACGGTATCATGGATAGGATCAAAAGATAGTAGAATAAGTGGAATTGTTAGAAAGCTAGAAACTAATTGCTGGAAATGTAAAGGAAAACACAAATAAAATAAATGCAAAGACAATAAAATAAAGATAAATAAAACATTTGATTTCATTTATTAGGGTAAAATACCTAAATCCTTACATATATATAACACTCCTAATGGACCTAAAGGTACAAAGCCCAATTAAACAACCCAATAACATAAGAGTTATCATACTACTATAAATATTATATCTTACTTATACCAACATTATTTAATTATTACTAACTAATAATTATTAATATAATCTTCTATCAGGAATTGATGGAGTTATTAGATAATTGACTCACGATGTATGTTTGAAGGCCAAATAAAACACAAACACAATGCTTTTATAGAAAAAGAATCGAGTCAGTTATGTTAACTACAAAGAGAAATCTTACGTTCGAAACATATGCTTTAGTCTCCGCCCTCAATGTCTTTAATTCAACCGTCAAATCACACTGTTTTACCATAATTAGATGCATGTTTTCAAAACCTTTTAGCATTTTGTCCCTCAAACCTTATTTATCTCAAAAACTAGTTAATCCTTCTAATGGCATACACCATAAAATTTAAGGATGATGAAAATAAAGAAATCACTTTCATTGAAGAAATATGATGTACTCACTACCTTCGAGAGCAAGGTTCAGATAAACATCTAGTCTGTATCTATCAAACCTCTCTTGAACCAAACTATCTGGGGAAAAAAAGGGACGTGTAGGCTGTGCTGAGAGGAGGCGTAGAAGTTCATAAGGTTTCTTGGGGTGCCCTCTCGTCGCCCTCTCTTCGAACTCTTCTCCGTCTAATAATAATGCATAGTGAAGTGAAAAGAGTATTCATTGGAGCAGGATGCAACATAATAGTTAACAATATTTGTTGGGGTGCTTTTTGTTTGTAGTTTTATTCTATTTATGTTTTTGTAGAGTGCTCAAATTTTGACCACTCTTCCTTGTCACAAAGTTGTTGTGAATTGCACTCTCTGGCTCCCGACCAGCAAAGTTTCTTTTTAAAGGTACACACTTTCTCAATTTCTAATGAATTTGAACTATAATACAAGTTAATGTTTTTACAACTACAGAGTGAAATTATTAGTGTTTTTTTATAGGATACTACTAGGGTACATCTTCGGGGTGAATTATTATAGACTTTGGTTTGATAGTAAGGTTATGGATAAACAACTTAGGTTGTGGTGGGACTACTTGTCATTGAGAAATATAATTTAGGCGAACCAAGTATGAGAAGTAGGTTAAAGTTGGCAATTATAACCAAGTGGCCGATATTTGGGAGAGAAATAGGGTTGCATGTTGAGCCGTGTCAGGTGATGTAAGAGATATTCTGGGAGGTCATAATTAAAAAATGTACCAATAATAGTGAAATTTTTCAATGTTCATGGGGGTATGTAGGTTCACTCTTGAATCCGCATCTAGTTAAGGTACCTAAGTAAATACATCTTGCGGAATAACTGAATATAAGGAGATGTGAATTAGCTTAGAAATAATTTTCTTTTTTCCTGTTTCTCATATATATGGGGTTTGCTAATTTAGACCCACCTAAAAACATGAAGGTTTAAGTTAGTAAGGTGTACCTTTTCACTTTGGACAAAAAACCATTCATATTTATTATTTAAAACTAGTAACTTGAGGGATAGTTTTGTAACTTTCATTTAAAATGTTCCTTAATTTGCACCAACTTTGCTAATTTACACCCAGTTTATTTTAAAAATGGACACATGGCTTAACATGGAACACTTGATTTATTGGACAGAGGAAGTTGCTTGAAAGGCACATGACTTTCCCACTTCAATTAATTTTTTTCTTTAATTAATTAAATGACATTGACATAAATACCCTTCTATTTATAACATGTTTGAGTAGTGGTAATTGATTTTTTTATCCAGAGTGAAAAAGTGCACCTTGCTAACTTAGACCTTCATGTTTTTAGGTGGGTCTAAGTTAGCAAACCATATATATATATTATTTTTAGGTGGGTATTTAACATTTCACTATGTTAAATATTAATGATTTTGAACTCTAGATGTTAGCTTAGGGAAAGATAATAATGATAGTTTACACAGCTTATCAAGAAAGTCGTTGATTTCAAATTTTCCCGCCATTCAAAATTAACTTGTTAGTAGTTCTATGGTATCGTACTTCCATCTTTAATTATAAGCAAATATGTATTTTTTAGATTCTGATCTTACCTGATCAGAGTCGACCAATCCGCGACGGTGTACGGTGTGTTGTCCTTAGCTTTAGGTCCAATGCAACCGGGGGGGTTGTGTACCTGTAGACACTCCGACGCTCAAGTCAGTTGAGGTGAAGTGAAGGTTTTCAGTATAGAATGTTACGTACCTTGTACAGTGGTGGATATGAACTATATATAGCCCCCAACGCTGGGCCAAGGCCGTTGATGGGCAGTTAATGTCCATCAATGGCTGTCGGAAAACGGCTGAGGAGCCGTGATGAGCATTAAATGTTCATCATTCTGATGTTGAGCGTTACGAAACGCTGAGGAATTGTATGCTGACCAACGGTCAAATGGGGTTGGGCCGTGCTCTTTGAGCCTTGCTCGACGGCTCAATAGGCGATCTCCTCAGCATGTTGGACTTTATGCCCAGTCCAGAACAGATTCATTCAAAAACTAATGTATCTAGTCTATATATAGGTCATATACATTAATTATTCAATGAATCTTAAAAGTTGACTTTTGCTTATAATTAAGGATGGAGGGAGTATGTGTTGTTATTATTGTTGCAGTTGCTCTCACACCACTTTTGTTTTTTTGCAATTTGGTTTAGGTTCCTACGTTGGGTTAGCTAGATGGTGTGGTGCAATGTTGTCAAAACCGGATTGGATCGGCGGGTCGAACCGGAAACCGGACCAGCATCCGGTCCGAGTAATGCCTAAAACCGGGCTGCTGCCGAACCGGGAAAAAACCGCATAAACCGGACCAGAACCGGTAACCCGGCCGGTCTGGCCGGTTCGCCGGTCTAGATTTTTTTTTCTTTTTCGTTTTTTTAATAAAAATTAAATATAAAAACTGAAACACCTTAGATTAGGAGTAAGGAAACCAAAAATCGGTAGATTATATTGCTCATTCTTGGGATAAATAATAGATGATAATTTATTTAGTTTGTTTTCATAGATTCATCAGAAGAAAGGAAAAAAGAAATTAGATGGAGAAGAAGAAAAAAATAAACTCAATAAAGTCATGATATAGATCTGCTTGTATCACTTGAGAGATGGAGTAATAGATGCGGCCGATGTTGATTCTTGTCAATAGAGAAGAAATAAAAAGATTATAGAGTAAAAAAAGAAGAATTGTGCGTATCAGACTTTTAGAACAGAAGAAGACAAGTGCATATGAGAGAAAGAGAGAATTTTTGGAGGCTGCTACTTTTGTTGTATCTATCTCACAAAGAATTTAAGTTGCTATAAATTAGGATT
Source organism: Trifolium subterraneum (assembly GCA_951799995.1). NCBI lineage: Eukaryota > Viridiplantae > Streptophyta > Magnoliopsida > Fabales > Fabaceae > Trifolium > Trifolium subterraneum. The sequence goes on from OX637464.1 coordinate 41,907,182, forward strand.
TAGTGATTAATTGATGGATTGAGCTTATAACATAAGCCCATATTAATTTAATGGAGTGATGAATATTTTTGGTACAAATGGATTAATTTAGAGTTGCCATATTTCATCTCTTCTTTAATGTTTTTTTTTTGCTTAATTAAAATATATTTTTTTAATTAAAATATATATTTAATTAAAAACGGTCCGACTCAGTTGAATCTCGATCCAACCAATTGAACCTTCAACCGATAAACTCGCCGGTTGACGACCGGTCCGGTTCTGACAACCTTGGTGTGGTTAGTTTATGTTTGCTACGCATTTGAGTTCTGTCTCAGTTTGGTTTAGCTTACTACGAGGATCCAATTCCCAATTACTTCCAAGTGTTGACCTTTGAGACAGAAGATTCACGTTATGATGACAATATTTAGCAAAATTATTTTAAAGCATGATTTTAGGCTTTTAGCTTCATATCTAATGAATATTTGTCAAAAAAAAAAAAATCTAATGAATATTATTATGGACAAAATTATAAGTTGAAATGAATATATTGAATAAAAGGATATGTTTAGATTAACTTATTTTTGAGCTTATGCAAATAGGTTATGCAATTTTTATGTATTATTATAAGTTTATCAAGGTAATTTATGATAAAATAACTTATAAAAATACAGTTTTCACTAGTGTGAACTTATAAAATAACATAAAACCTAGTAATTTATATTGCATAAGTTGTTTGCATAAGCTCAAAAATAAGTTAATTTAAACAGGCCAAAAATAGTAAATTTAAATTAAATTTAACCGTTTGTTAGTTGGTCCAATAGTAACTAACGTTGAACTTAGTTGGGAGGACCACAGTTCGATTCCTCACAGCTGAGATTAGGAGAATACTCTCTCTGTTACGTTTTTTGTGTTGTTTAAGTGCATATTAGCATTTCTATTTAACTGTCGCGTTTTGGTATTTTATTTGTTAATTATACCATTTACCAATAGTTTTTATTTTTTTTCAATAAAACTAATTAATATTATATATTTGAAAAACTAAAGTTTATTTTTTAAAAATATATTAAAAAATTTGTTTGTTATGAGAGAAAGATAATATATTAAATTTTTGTCCATATATAACATATTAATATAGAGGAGGGATTCGTTGACTCCAGGAGTAAGTCTCCATTGAGTTACTCCGCTTAATAATTCGATATCAGCATTATATTTCTTTAATCCAACCGTTGAATTCAAAGATCTCATTGAGTAGATCAACTCCACAAATTTTTATAAAAATTCAAAAAATGTAGTTATGTATTTAGACTATTGAAATTCAACGGTTTTTTTAAAAAAATTTCTTACTTTCAATTGAAGTTATCAGAAAAAGTATGAAACGATTTTGATTTTTTATAAAAATTTGTGGAGTTGATCTACTCAATGAGATCTTTGAATTCAATGGTTGGATTGAAGAGTTATAATGTCGATATCGAGTTATTAAGCGGAGTAAGTCAATGGAGACTTACTCCTGGAGTCAACGGATATCTTATCTATTATATATATATATATATATATATATATATATATTGTGAAAAGAGAAAGTGTGTAAAAAAAGTTAGAATGTTATTGGTGGATTAAAATGTAGACATAATAGGGAGAAAATATGCAGAAATATACTTCCCTAATTTTATGTTATTATTTCAAAACGACACTTGAAAGAAACCAATAGAGTAACATTGTTTTCTTTCCAAATATTGCAACTAATTGTGTCGTTGCTGGCTTTATATTTGGACGAATATAATCATATATCTCGATCTGTACAGGTACAGTGAACCGTGAGAGCGACTTTAAGAAACAATCCTTTAAAAAATATACACATGTAAAATTTCCACAGGAATGGAAGCAACGAGAAAAAGAAAAGGATTTTAAAAGGAAGAAAGCTCCAAAAGGTAAGTTACCTTATTAATTTGGAATGTGACTATAATTTACTTTTTCTTTTTATAATAAGAAGGATTTAAAAATGTGACTATAATTAATACTTGTTTTCCTTTTAAAAAAATAAAATAAAATACTTACCCTTTAATGATGAACTCAACAGCTCATACTCCCTCTATCCTTAATTATAAACAAAAATTAACTTTTCAAATTCATTGAAAAATTAATGTACTTGGTCAATATTATAGTCTAGATACATCAGTTATTGAATGAATCTAAAAAATAAATTTTTGTTTATAATTAAATATGGATGAAGTATTATGTTATCAAATATATTCATATTTAAAAAAATTTCTGTACATTTTCTTAGGTACCGTTAGACCCGGCTTTATGTAGGTGTAGAAGCTATTTTACCTATAAAGCTAGAAGTAATAGCTTTAAAACTAAAAATTAAAGTTGTTTGGTAAATCTTACTTTTTTTTTTAAACAAAATTAAAAGTTGTTTTTTTATTATTATATAATAGGATTAAAAGACATGTTTGATAATATATATAATTTTTCTTAAAATATAGAAGCTGTTTTTTTTTCCTTATTTCAAAAATTATTGTTTGACCTAGCTTCTTACTTCTAATTCAAAAGAAGAGGGAAAAAAGTTATATCAAACGGTACCTTATAGTTGATTCTTAGTTGAGTAATATTACATAGAATGGTAGAAAATTTAAAATATTGTTAAAATTGATGAGTACAAATTACTCCCTCCGTGTTTTTGAGTTTTTTTAGAATAATAACATCAAATTAAGTAACTAGTAAGTGTATTTTTGCTATCTTAATTTCTATTATACTCTCATCTTAACCAACCAATAATATTTTTTTCACACACTTTCTCTTTCCAATAAATTTAATATATTATGTAAAAAACAATATAAGAGTAATTGACAAATGATATAATTGATAAACCGTATCCTTAAAATACCAAAATGGCGGTTAAATAGGAATGTTAAATCCGACGTCAAAAAACTCTTAAAAAAACCGAGGGAGTAGCAAACTTAGTAGTAATTAATTTTATTATATTAGTTATAGTAGTAGTAGATTCCCCGGATTTAAGTTCATGTCTCCTTAGAAATCAAGGACACAGTAGTACGATCTTATAGAACAGATCCTGTTCAAGTAAGGTCGTTCTAGTAGTAGTAGATTAGTTGGTTCTTATTAGAGTAAAATTACGTAGAATAATAGAAATTTTGGAATATTATTAAAACTCACAAAGATAAATTAGTAAACTTGATATATTCTTGTATTTTGTTGCTATGTTCCTATTTTTACAAGTATTTATTTTATTCTTTCTATAATTTTTTTGTTGACTAAACTTTCTCTAATCTTTTTTATTGTTTTTGTTTTTTTTATTTTTTTTTACTAAACTTAAACCTTTTTTCATTGTTTTTGTTTTGTTGATACTTTTATGGATAGATTCATACTTTTATTTTGTTTCTATTTTTATGCATATCTTATTATTATTTTATTTTGTTTCTATTTTTATGCATATCTTATTCATATCTTATTATTATTTTATTTTGTTTCTATTTTTATGCATATCTTATTAATAGAATTATAATGATGAATATAAAATTAGGATTATTATTAAAACAAATAAGGACAAATTAGTAAATGATTTTAATTGATATGCACCGACGGTGTAAAATAGTTTTACACCATCGTTCAATAAATAACCATCATTTTGCCATGTCATGTCATGTCAAAAAAGTGGGGGAAAGTGGAGTGATGTGGTGGAAAACATGGTTGGTATTGGTTGACAGTGTAAAAGTATTTTACACTGTTAGTGCATATCAATTAAATCCTTAGTAAATTTGGTATTAGTCAATTTTATTATAGCAGATAGAAATAGATAATCAGTTGTGTTAAGAACAATAGGAAAAGTTGCTAAACAAATGCACCTAAATTTTAGCTCAATTGACGAAAAAAATGAAGAAATTGTTCGGTCAGAGATCATGGTCGGATTTTAAACGTCCCTCACTTTTTTATGCATGAGCGAGCTCATTTTGTGGCATTGTGTGGCTATAGACCAGATACATTAACTATACAATAAATTACAAAAGGTACCAACAATGGCTTGAGCCAAGTGATAAGACTTTTAGTCCCCTTAAGTATGTAGTCTGTGGATTAATTCATGACTCATATGTGATCGATGGTTAAATGACCTTCTTGTAACTTTTCTAGGCAGAGACGTTCTTTGAACAATTAAAAATAATGTTATTTTATTATAAATATATTGCATTAAACAATAGTACTCTCTCCGGTCTCATATATAACCAAAAATTGTCTTTTTAGATTCATTGAAAAGTTAATGTATCTAGTACAAATTATAGACAAAATACACCGTTTTTTCATTGAATCTAAAAAAGTAACTTTTGCTTATATATGAGACCGAAGGGAGTATTACTTTTTAATTTCAATATAATTTAGTTCATATTTTCTTTTATTTTAGCCACCCCAATATTTTATATTTGAATACGTCTATGTATATATATGTGAATTTATAATAATTTTGTCATTTCATCGAAACTAAATTTTTTAATAAAAGAGGCTCGAAGATGAAATCAGATTCAAATTTTTAACCCCAAGCCAAAAAGATAAACAAAAGTAGAAAGACATACTCCCTCCAATCATATATACAAGTAACAAAATTCTTTTTAGATTCATTGTAAAATGAATGTATCTAAACTATAATATAGTCTAAATACATTCATTTTACAATGAACCTAAAAAGTTAAACTTTTCTTATATATAATAAAAGAGGGAGTAGTAAATAAAACAGAAAAATTATATTTATCAAATATAGAGAAGCTGTTATTTTGGCGTGTTTGTAACTACCAGTCTCTTTCATGCGACGAAGATAGTTTGTTGGTTGCATAATTCAATAGAGCTTTAGTACATAAGATAAGATTTAGATTTTAATTTTAATTTAAAAAAAAAAAAATGGTATGTACGCGTGTTCCGCTATTGTTTGTTGTGTTTTCTTATTTGCGTGGAATCAAAAATGAATCCTATTCATATGCCATCACGTGACATTGCCGCTGAAGTCACGTGTCAATTTTTATAGTTACACCTCAACCTACATTATATAAGCCTTCAATTAATATTTTAAGCTAAACTTAAGATCGTTCTGTTTCTCTCTCTCACTTTCACTCTCTCAAACAAAACAATTTCTTGAATCAAACACTGACCAGGATCTTCTACAGTTTTCTTTTGTACGTAAGCGTTTAAATTACTTTTTTGTTTTTATTTTTTTTTATGGTTTATGATTTTTGGTGTTTATCTAATGGTCAAAACATGTTTTATTTATTTGAAGGTTCATAAATTCTGTGCAGTTTCATCATAAGGAACTGCACAGAGCTGTTGAAATTGTGATTGAAACGACGACGTATTAATGGCAACGATGGAGAGATTGTTAATGGCTATTGCAAATGAGGGTCCAGGAGGACAATCATTGTTAGGTTCAATCAAAATTGCGGTTTTGCCTATAGTTAAAGTTTTCACTATGTGTTCTTTAGGTCTTCTAATGGCTTCTAAGTATGTTAATATCTTACCTGCTTCTGGAAGAAGGCTTTTGAATGGTGTATGTATCTATCTGTTTTTCATGTTTTATGTTTTTTTGTTCTCTAATGAAAATTGATTTTTTTCTAACTTATTCAATGATTCACTTTTTTTGGTTTTTTGCAGTTGGTTTTTTCACTTTTGCTACCTTGTTTGATATTCTCTCAGTTAGGACAAGCTGTTACTTTGGAAAAGATGCTTGACTGGTATGTGCTACTAATTAGTACTCATCCTAGACTTTTGATTTTTTGATTTTTTAAATTTTTATAATTATGAGTTTAATTTTTATACACTGTCGGTACAAAAAGTTTTATACTGTCAAGAAATCATGATCAATCATATGTGTGATTTAAGTAGTTAATTTTGAATGATCTGATGATTGCCATTAATTGACGGTGTAAGAATCTTTACGTTGTGTATTTGAATTGAATCTTACTTGTAAAGTTATAATTGTAAAAATTTGTAATTATGATGATATACACTCCGAATATTTAAATTAGGGTTGTGATCTCTGATATTGCGGAGAATTGAGGTCAAATATTGTGATCTTTGGTATTGCAGAGAATTACAGTCAAATACAGCTATTGCTACAAAATTGTGGTGGCATTGTTATTGCATAGGCATTAAAAACCTTAATGCTGCAGCATAATGAATTTGCTGAAATTTTTTTAAAATCGTATTTAAACAAAATGCGGACACCAATTGATTGATATTTCATTATTTTGCAGGTGGTTTATTCCCATGAATGTTGTTTTGAGTTCAATAGTAGGATCAATCATTGGTTTTATTGTTGCCACTATTGTTCGTCCACCATACCCTTTCTTCAAGTTCACAATTATTCATATTGGAATCGGTAATGCAATCAAACTTGATTTTCTTTTATTTCACAGTTTGATTTTGGTTACCCTCTAAAAATTATTGAATACAACGTGATATGAGATTGACTTAATTCAATTCAAAAAGAAGAAAAATACAGATTTTTTGTATCTGTGTTCCATTATGTATTTGTTTTACTTTTACCTTGTCTTAAATCATATCATGGCAAATTTGTTTACAGGGAATATTGGGAATGTGCCCCTTGTCCTGATTGGTGCTTTATGTCGAGACCAAAACAATCCCTTCGGAGACTCACTTAAATGTAGCACAGATGGAACTGCTTATATATCATTTGGCCAATGGGTAAGTTCTAGATATCTGGTAGACCAATACATCTTGTTCTAGTTGATAATATCATGCAGTGTTGTCAATAGTAGATCGTAGAAAATATCAGTTTGTTCAAATTCCGCTATTCTACACTGCTATAGCGCTATGATAGCCACTGTTTTGACAACACTTTGTATTGGTACATCGCATATTGCAAATCAATAATGGGTTGTTAAAATTACGCTATGCTATAGCATATCTATAGCTTCTATTTGACAACACTGATATCATTTTCCTTGACTTATAATTCATTCACTTGTGAAGCAATTTTCAGTTTAAAGGCTCTTTATTTTAAGGCCTTTATTATAATTTTGACTAGTTCATATATTTATATTGTTCTAGAAAGCGTACTCTCAGTGAAACAAAAACATAGTACTGATTGTGAGATATTAATTCTCTTTTGTCTTAGGTTGGTGCTATCATCCTTTACACCTATGTATTTAATATGTTGGCACCTCCTCCAGAGGGAACTTTTGATATTGATAACGAAAGGCTTCCCCTAAAGAGTTCTCTAAAGGCTGATGGTTCATCGGTACAAGCTCCACTGCTTGCTCGGGAAGAGGGGGAGGAGGAGGAGGAGGAAGACAACTTAGCAGGTTCAAGTGCTTCAGGGAAGTCAAAGGTGAGATTGACTTTAAATGCAGGTGTAATTTTCTTTTATTTTTTCACATGATTTGATGAACTAGATTTGTGTCAAATACACAGTTTATACAACTTAGTGTTAATTTCACAATTATGTTCTTAAATTTAAATGGATATATATTTCAATTTGAATTTTCTTTCTTTTGTCCTTCAAGTCCAACTTCCAAAATATCTTTTTTTGGCTTCTGAACTATATTTTTACGGTTTAATTTTTATATTTATGCACTTAAAGTTCTATTGTGGGGCTGGTTTCATTATCTCATTTGTATCTTATGCTTCCAATATGTTTTCTGATGCAGATTAAACTTCTACTAGCATTCTTATATGATAAGTTGAAGCTTAAGCAAATTCTTCAACCCCCTATCATCGCATCGGTAAGTTTCTCCTTATTGAATCTATATATAAATGTGTTGAAGTGGAAGTTATGTTTCTGAACTACTGGTATTTTGGTAAATAGATTGGTTTCAAGTTAACTAGTATATTAAAGTGTTTACACATGTTTTGCAGATTCTAGCCATGACACTTGGTGCAGTCCCATTTCTGAAGAAACTGATCTTTACGCCCGAAGCTCCTCTGTTCTTCTTCACTGACAGTTGCATGATTCTTGGGTATGTATGCCTATTAAAGTGTTTTTTTTCTGTCCTGATTGATTTAGAAGAAAATATCTTCTTTCTCTTACTCTTCCTACTTTCTTTCAAAAAATATCTTCTTTCTCTTACTCTTCCTACTTTCTTTCAGAAAATATCTTCTGAAAATTAAAATATTTCGAAGAAAACATTCAATTTTGGTTATAAACATATAAACTTCAAAAATATGTATTAATTATTATGGAACTGAACCATAGTATCTTAGTTATATAATAATCATAACAAATTCTTATTTATCATCAGAAGTCATTGTGTGATACTTATGAAGCTATTCTAGGTGATAATGTCTAAATGTTTTTTTGATAATCAGGGAGGCCATGATTCCTTGCATTCTGTTGGCATTGGGAGGCAACCTTATCGATGGTAAGTTCATTTCATAGTGCTCTCATTATTTTCTAAATCTTTTGACCGAAACATCTAACGGAATCATGGTTTCTTTTTGGTCTTGGTTGCAGGACCTGGAAGTTCAAAACTTGGTTTTCGGACAACTGCTGCTATTGTTTTCGCGCGGTTAGTTTTAGTGCCTCCTGTTGGACTTGGCATCGTGACGTTGGCTGACAAGCTCGGCTTTCTTCCTCCGGATGATAAGATGTTTCGATTTGTCCTACTACTTCAGCATTCGATGCCAACATCTGTCCTTTCAGGTATACACATCTGTCCTAGCCCTAGTTCTCACAGTCACCGGTAGTAAATTCACTTCTGAACATAATGAGCAGAAATATGGTACATTATACGCTCAAATGTTACTTGTAGTAGCATCTCAAAAAACATTATTATTTCTAAGGTGGATTTTAACATATAATGTTTTACTTGTTCACTCCAGGTGCTGTTGCTAACTTAAGAGGGTGTGGAAGGGAGGCAGCTGCTGTCTTATTCTGGGTACATATCTTTGCTGTAATATCAATGGCTGGATGGATTGTTCTATACCTTAGCATACTCTTCTGAGACTGCATATAGATTATAGATATCATGTTGATGCAATAATGTTGATATGTAATATCATTCATTTTGTCACTTTGAAATTTAGATTAGTGGAGAAACACCAATATCTGATATAGCTTAACTTTATCTGTTTTTCTTGATTTCTGCCGTATACTGATTGATGATATGTTCATCACTGAGGATTTTGTTAAACAGGGTTTGAAAAATTTATCTGAAAAAGCTCAAGTTCTACATTGTTTAAACAATTTTTATCTTACCTGATTTTTGGTATTTTAGACAACTTATTATTGAGACAAAAAGTTGTGATGTGGTTTGATGAGTTACAAAAATTTCTGTTTTGTCATATCCCTTACCTCTCAGTTTGTCCAGTCCCTGAAACAGTTTTACAGTCAAACACAGTACAACTGGAGTTGTCTTGTTCAATCTATTATATTTTAACAGATCAAATGCACCTCGAGTCATCTCTTTCAAAGTTGTACTTTAAAATTGTTCCACACTATTTTGGAGGACCCATTCTCTAGCAATATATTCCTCAATTGTATTATTTGGATAGATAAAACGAAACATCAATAGATATCTTCACATGCTAGGCATGACCAAGTCCACATGATTGTCACTCAATATGATTCCTAATCTTTTGAAAATAAAAAAGACAGGTAGGTGGTGGCTAGAGAAAAACAAAAGTCGTGACAAGTACGGTTGTCCAAATAAAAATGATTTCTACAATATGTTTTGCCCTACAAGTTGCTCAAAATTATATGATATAATAATGAGTTAAAATAAATATATGGAACTTATAAAATAAATAATTTTCTTTTATAATTGTAAAATAAACTATGTTATTGGAGTAAAATATATTGAGGATTTTTTTTTATAAGCAAATATATTGAGGATTTAATTCAAATGCATCAACCTTGTAAAGATTTTCTACAGTGTTAGATCATCATAATTACTCCCTCCGGTCACATTTATAAGCAAAGAAATCTACTTACACGGTGTTTAAGGAATTTAGTTAAGTGTAGTTAATTTTTTTGATTTAATATAAACCATAAATAAGTTTACTATATTTTCCTTTATAAATAAGCCTTTTTTTTTTCTTGCAAATCACATACACCTTTTGGAAAGTAAAATTAAATAAGGATATATTAGGAATAACAATATTAATTAGTTAAAAGTAGTTATCTTTTGTTTATAATGGTGACCAAAATTTGAAGTGTTTTTTGGCTTATAAATATGACCGGAGGGAGTATCAATGTAGAAACATTTTTTTTATCTTAATTACTTTTAACGTTACACTAGTTTAAAGACTTGTGCGGTCGCATGGGTCTATTTTTTTTATTCGATATTTAAATTTGCCATTATATCAAGGTAGAAAATTTATTTAGAATAAAATATTAAAAACTTTCTTATATAATATTGTTAAAATATAAGTGAAAATATTGTGTTATTTTTTGTAAAACTTATTAAATGAATAAGTTTGATTGTAATTATCAATAACAAATATTTATCCAATTTTTTATGTGCAATGACAAATAATGGTCCCGTATATATTTTTTAATCAAAAAATTAGAAATTTGATTATGAATATTTAGGGTAATTTAGTAAAAAAATAAAATTTTGAACAATAAAAAATGGAATATATTAACACCAAAAGATGGCCCTGCTTAGCACAAGGTGTGTCAGACAGAGCCACGAAGTTTTACAACATTCAGGTACACAATGTATCAGAAAACTAATCGATACCCAAGCAAACCAACGGGCTCGACCACCACCGGTGGGTGTTTATACCTAGATAGATATTGTGGGCTTTCAGCCACCAATACGTAATTTAGTAAATTTGATAGTAATTAACTTTATTATATTTTTTATAATAATTTTTTTATATTAATATTAATAGTTAGTAGTAAACTTGGTGGTAATATTGTTTATGTTTTTTTATTTATGAAAAATATTGATCCAATTGTTTATGTATGAGTGACAAATAATGGTCCCCTATATATTTTTTAATCAAAAAATTAGAAATTTGATAGGAATATTTAGGATAATTTAATAAATTTGATTAGTAATTAACTTTATTATATTTTTTATAATAACTTTATTATATTATTAATAGTCAGTAGTAAACTTGGTGGTAATATTGTTTAGTTTTTCTTTATGAAAAATATTATTTATGTTATATTTCTATATTCTTATTTTTATGCATATATTCATCCTATATTCTTTTATTATATAAAAAAATATTCATATATTCTTTTTGTTGTATTCATCTTGTTCTTCTATATTTTTCCATAGTTTTTTTATATAATTTTTTAGTGAGATTAGTTGATCGTATTCATCCATTTTGTTGTTAATTTTATGCATATAGATTGTTTTATGTTGTTCTTATAATCCTATCTATGATATGTTTTGTTCGTACTTTTAAGCTTATCCTCTTTTTTATTGTATTTATTTTATGTTCTTTCAATATTTTTTAATATATTTTTTTAGTGAAATTAGAATGAAGGATATAAAACTTGGAATATGATTAAAACTAAAAAGAATAAATTAATAAATATAGTGGTAATCGATTTTATTATATTAGATAGAAGTAAATATTGTTACTCTATATATTTGTATAGAGTAATAATTTTAGTTCCACTTTATACTCATCTTCTCTACTCATTGCCAGACTTGCGTTTAATAGGCTTGCGTTTAATTTAAAAATAACTTTTCCTTCAATTTTTTTTAATAATAACAAATAAATAAATATTACTCCCTCCGTTTTTTTTTAAGTGTCCAGTTTTGTCGGATTTAGCGTTTCTATTTAACTGTCAATTTTGTGTTTTAAGTGTACGATTTGTCAATTATACCCTTTTTTAATTACACTTATCTTTTTCAATAAATATTTTTTTATATATATTTGAAAAACTAAAGGCTTTTTTTAAAAAAAAAGTTTGTTTATTGTTATATTCTATTGATAACAATAATCTGAAAATATTTTTTTTGTATAACAATAAATTTATTGATGAGGGTATAATAGGAAGATAAGGTGCAAAAATCCAATTTCTTAATTTGATGTTACTATTCTAAACAGACACTTAAAAAATAACGGAGGGAGTATATTTTTAAGCGTATCATATTTTTTGTATATTCTATTGTTAAGGATATCTTGTTTTTTTTATTGTATTTATCTTATATTATTTCAATATTTTTTTATATATTTTGTTCAGTGAAATTATAATGAAGGATATAAAACTTTGAATCTGGTTAAAACTAAAAAGGATAAACTTATAACTTCGGTGATAAATTGATAATCGATTTTAATGTATTAGTAGTAGATATTGATTGTGATTAACTGGCAGTAATATTTTAAAAATTGTACCAGTCGTTAAACAAATGAGAGTAATAACTTATAAGACACTGACTAACCCTTTGGTTCGGTTCACAACAGGTCCGTTCAAATTTTAAAGGGTTAAATATGTTTTTTGTCCCTATAGTTTGCAGAATTTCATTTTTAATCTCTGAAGATTTTTTTCACACTTTTTAATCCCTGAAGTTTTGTCACTCAGTGTTTTTAGTCCTTACTTTTCAATCAACTCGTGCATATCATTCGAAATTTTAAATTTTTTTCTACAGTCATGTTTAGTACATTATATGAATCTCTCTTACAAAAGTTTAAATTTTTTTAACAAGAGATAAATTAAATATGAATTTTTTAGTTTTTTGCACACAAAAATTCATAAATAATTCATCTTATGTTAAAAAATTCTAAATTCTTATCGGAGATGTTCTTATAATATTATAAACATGAATACAAAGAAACGTTACAAAATGTGAAAGTATACAGGAGTTTGATTAAAAATAGGGACTAAAAACACTGAGTGACAAAACTTCAGGACTAAAAAGTGTGAATTTTTTTTAGGGAATAAAACGAAATTCTGTGAAACTATAGGGACCAAAAATATATTTAATCCAATTTCACCCACCGGACTGACAATATAATCCTCTTTATATTTTTATTTTATTTTTGGAACATAATCCTCTTAGTATTGACAAGTGTTAGAAAATTAAACTTATACTAATATTAAAAAAATCATACACTTGCGAGATAAATCATACACTTGCGAGACAAGTATTAGTAGAACATCATTGAAAGTTCGGTGGTTATTTCATTGAATGAGCTTTAACCAGAACATCTCCACTAATGGCAAAATTAGCAAGAGTTAAACTCATACACTTGCGAGATACAGTACGAATGAACTTAATTGACATCAAGGCGATTTTTTCGTGGAGATGCTCAATAACCACATGCATAATGGTCTTCTATTTCTGATATAATAAAATTAATTAATACCAATTTTATTTTATTTTTTGATAATTACTACCAAATTTATTAATGTATCCATTTTAGTGTTAATCACATTTCAAGTTTTATATCCTTGATTGTAATTTGACTAAAAAAGATTGAAAAATATTGAAAGAATATAAGATAAATACACCAAAAAAGACGATATGCTTAAAAATAGGAATAAAATAAATCATAGATAGAACAAAAAGATGAATACAAAGAATATAAGATAAATACAATAAAAATAGCAACAAAGCAGATAAATATGATATACTCAACAATCTCACTAATTTTTTTCAAAAATAACATAAATGCAATACAAAGATGACATGCTTAAAAATAAGAATAAAATAGATATTAGGAATATAGAAATAAGAATAAAATAGTCAATAAAAAAATTATATAAAAAATAAGACGAATACGCATAACAGTAGGAATATAGAAATAGAAACGTAAACAACTAGAACTTCGACCCGTGCGGTGCACGGGTCTAATGAACTGTAATGTGAAAAATAAGATATAAAAATTTTAACACTAAAATGTGGGTCCGGTTACAGTACATAAGCCCAAACTTATGCACCGTGCATAAGCCCCAAGACAATTGCTTCATACACCCCACCAGCCATTGCTTCATACACCCCACCCCACACTGCAAGGGTTTCACATTTTAGAATGATCTTTCACATTTTATAATGATCTAACGGTCCTGACTTAAAATTGGAGGGAGCCAATGACGCGTCGCCACGTCATCGTCTTCAACCACCACCTTCTTCCTCATGAAGAACATGAAGGGAAGCCATGAAAGCTTAAAATAAACTTCACGGCCACAACAACAACAACACCCAATCTCCATCGAAAATTACGAGTGGGTATACCATTTTACTCGAAATTTAATGCTGATCATGAATCCATGCTTAGATTTCACAGTGGAGGTATAGATTTTAAAAAACGATTCAATCTTTAAAACCCAAAAAATTGAAAACACTTATTTTAGCGAAATAAGCAAAATAAACGGATGGAAAAGCTTCAGGACATGATTTGGAACATGAATCAATTCGAAACTTACTTAGTTTGGTTTTAAATCGAGCTAACCAAATCAAGTTTTCTCTTAACTATTTTTGAACTTTGGGTATTACTTTCTATTGGTTTTTCTTCGTGTTTCTTGGTATATTTTGATTTATGGAAGTGTTTGAAAGCTTTTGGATGAAATAAATTAAAGGTTTATGGTGTTTGAATGATTTTCAAATTTTTCACAAAAATGGTGAAAAAAATTAGTCTTGTTAAATGGTTTCAATAAGTTATACACTGAAACCATTAGTCTTGTTAATTGGTTTCAGTTTTGTTAACCCATTAATATTGACTAATGTTATACACTGAAACCATTAGTCTTGTTAAATGGTTTCAATATGTTATACACTGAAACCATCAGTCTTGTTAAATTGCAGTTTTGTTAACCCATTAATATTGACTATGACGGTAAAAAAAAATCGATCATAAACATTCTCCTCCCCCCTCCTTTAATAATTTTCTGTCAAATAAAATACAAAATTCTCCTATATCTTTCCTCCCATCTCTCTAAGTCACTCCCGTTTTTTCATCTTAAGTCTTAACTATAAAAAGCCTAAATCGTTTTACCTTTCACACTAAAAGATAATTCATAAAGAACTAGACAACTAAAAGAAACATGACACTAATTCTCGCAATTCTTGACTTGAAAAATTATACACTGCTTAGTCCATATTAACAGTAGTAGTTACTAGTATATTAATAATTCATCGACTAATGTTATACACTGAAACCATTACTCTTGTTTGAAGGTGTGAAAAACACAAGAAGGGGGGTTGAATTGTGTTTTTGAATATTTTAAATTCTTTTTCAAAAGAGAGATTAGATCGCAGCGGAATAAACACAATATCAAAACAGAGTAAGGAGAGATGAACACAAGACAATTTATATTGGTTCCTCTCACAAACGAGAGTAGTCCAGTCCCCTTGTACTTACAAGAGTTTTCATATAATCACACAGATTATACAATTGCTCTAAATCACACAGCAGGAGACTTCACAATTTGCTCTTGATCACACAGCAAGAGACTTCAACAAGTTGCTCCAGATCACACAGCAAGAGACTTACACTTAATGCTTCACACACACAGTAGGAGACTTCCAAATTGCTCAAGCACAAAAGCAAGAGACTTCTTAATCTTATACAATAAGATTTTTACAATGATAGACACACCTAAGACTTTAACTCTTTCTATATTACAAGTATAGAGTATCAGAACTTCTTAAATTCGAAGCTTTCAGAGTTTAAGTCTTGTGCAAGTATTTTCTAATGATAGCTTGAGTATGCAGGAAATAGTGATTTTTCAATTCAGCTCAGTGTTGTTGTGTGTAACCTTCATGATCTCTTTTGGTCTTCTATATATAGGTAGAGACGATATAGACGTTGAAGATGACCGTTGAATTGAGATAGAGATGTCAGCGCAAATGTCGTTGTATTGGTAGTAGAGTTTTAACTTTATTCTAAAAGAGGTAAAGAACTACTACTGCCATTTCTGAAAGTCTCTTAGTGCTCGCCCAGAAGAAGTAAAGTTTCTGTTTGTCTTTAGACGCTCCTCTTTGACTTAAACACATATTCAATTTTGACTGCAGAGAGGACAGGAAATCTGATGCACGTTCATCTAAGTGCATCAGCCTACATCTTTGTTGCTTCTGAGTCACATTTGCTTCTGAGTACTGTTAATGCTTCTGAATGATTCCAGCGCTTCTGAATTCCATCCAGACTCCATTATTTCTTAAAGATCCCTGCACACTTTAAATAAACTTTAGTAATTCAATTGTGCATTTAATACTTTTTTATCACCAAAACTTTATCCAGTTCTTGGGGTTTGTCTTAAGAACCATTTTTGTTCTAACAATCTCCCCCTTTTTGATGATGACAAACATAAGTATTAATTGCCAATTGTTGTTGAATTAATTTATCATGTTCTCTTCAGTTTTATGAGTTTTGCAAGCTCCCCCTGAGTCAGACATACTATAGGGTTAGGTTTGTAAGCTCCCCCTAAGTTTGCCCATGATTAATTAAGACAGTTTAAGAAACAATCATTATATCTTAAGATCAAAGTACCATACTTGACACTCAGAAGAGAGGTTTGCAAGCTCTCCCCCTATGTCACATAGATACAAGACAAGTTCGCAAGTTGTCTCAGAATCTACATATGAGAGTTTGTCCTTTTAAGATTATAATTATTTCCCCTTTTTCAATATAAGAGCAAAAATAATAACAATTTTTCAATTTGATTCATAATGGTAGTTTCAGAGTTTTAGGCAAATTGTTTTACGCAATTAATAGCTCTCTTATTCCCCTATTTGGCATCAGTCAAAAAGATAAAACACACCAGATAAAAGAGCAGATAAACAAATATGACAATTGAAAAACACTTAATAAGAAAGTTGTACATAAACATAGCAAATTATCTAATAGTGCACAAACATAACAGTTAAAAGCAATTAAGGGTTGGAAGGTTGTTGTTTGGCCAGGATCCAAGCAAGCAGGTGTTTGATTTTGGGAATCCACAAGAGAGGTAAATTGTTGCTTCATTTCATGTTGCATTGCCTCTTGTGCTTCCAGTCTTGCTTTAATTTCAGCATCAGAAGGTCCAACAGGAACCTGTAAGATTGGCTTATTTTCTTTTTCTACCTCAAGCTCTTGTGCCTTTTCTTCAGGAATTTTCTCAGTAACTTCTTCAGCAGCTTCTTCAGCATGGATGATTAACGATTGACCTTCTTTATTGACCAGGGAAACCTCTTTATCAACATTTGAAATAACATTTTGATCAGTGGCAATCACAGCAGCTCGAATGGGACGTGGAGCAGTATAAATATGTCGTTCTTCTTCAGAGAAGTTGAAATCTTTATACCAATGAACAGTGGCAGCCTCTGCAAGTGTAACAGAGTCAATGACCAACTGATGATCACATTCAAATATCTGAATTTCATCAAATTGTTCCTTCTTACAGCTAATGATAAACTCCATAAAAACAACACTTAGTTCGTCTTGAAGAAAAGGATAATCAGTAATCCTTCTTTTATGAGCACTACGAGAGAATTTGACAAGAGTTGTTGCTGTAGATTCCTTCACGTATTGAGTACCTAAGGCGTTCATGGAGGCATGAAAATAGTCTTGAATCTTGTGGAACTCGTGAAACAAATCATCTGGATGAATGACAATTTCATCTCTGAGATATGCCACATGTGAAAGATCCTATTGAAGAGATTCAAGCAGTGATGATGTAGACAGATGTATGATAGGAGGAGTGGAAGGTGTAACTTCTTGGGCAATGTGATGATCTGGAGTGGAAGGAGGACTGGTAACGATGACATTATTAGGTGATTGTGACGGAGAAGGCTGAGGAGTGACTGTTGGGGACAGTTGAGAATGGATGGTCAATTTATGTGAGAAGGATTGATTTTTTGGAGAGTTTGGTGAAATTTCTGGTTCACTTCTGGGTGGAGATAATGATGGAGTGGGTGATGGAGGTTGTGTGTAAAGTCGGCTAGCTAGGTGAGGTTTCTCTGCAATGGGAGAAGAGGATGATGCTTTGGAGATAGCCTTTCTCTTGCCAAGAATACCTTCATCCAATGTCTAATTATCATCAGACTCTATCTCAGAATCTATGATATCAACAACAGTTTCAGTCTGAGTCTTGGGTTCTGAAGGGGTGACTTTTGATGGCTTCTAAGGTGATGGACTTCTGAGCTTCTTAGAAGATTTTGATTGCTTCTTCGTGGATTTACTCCTTTTTCTTTTCGGCATTGTCTTCCTTTCTGGAGCATCTGGAACAGCAGAAATGGGATGAGGATGTTGGTGTCTTGATAGACTTGCTCCAGAAAGTTCCTGATGACTTCAATGTCATCAGCGTTGGAGATGATAGGAAGATCTCCACAGTAAAGTTGTTGACGAACTACTTCTGATTCAGTTGGTGGTGTAGGAATAACTGTTGAAATGAACTTCATATTATTCAAGGAGTGAGCATCAAAAACTTCAATTGGTTCAGACTCAACAAGAGTTGATAGTATGGTTTGAGTAGATCAACAAGATATGTACGCTCAAACAGAGCAGATAACAAACGAGGATAGACAATGTGGATTTTGACAGGGTTGTCGGAGTTAATGCCTTTGGAGATTTCAGTGCAGAGAGTGGAAAAGATATGATCAACAAAGTTGATTTTAACACCAGATTTGAGGAAGAATAACAAGTGACGATGTGGGTAGGATACAGTATCTTTTCCTCCATATCTGGGAATAAGGCATTGGATTAAAATTCTGAATACAACATACATTTCATCAATGAGAACACATGTTTTTCCATGGAGACCCTTCTTATCCAGTTTTTCTCCATCCTTTGAGTAGACATTGGGTCTTTCAATGATCTTTTCTAGGGCCTTCCTATATTTCTAGATTCCCTCTTTCTCATAGTTCTTGATTTGATTCCCAGAGTTGGTAATTCGTAGCAGTGCTGCAAAGTGCCCCTTAAGAATTTTGATTTTTAATCCTCCAATGTTGGAATGAATTTCAGGTTCAGTGAATGGTTGAAGACCCATTTCCTTTCTGGTTTTGCCGGCCATTTCTGGTTTTTTGCTAATTAATTCTTCTTCTTGAGCAGTGGCATGTTGTTTATCGAAAACCCATGCCTTCATCCAGAATTCTTGAACGAGATTTGCAAAAATTTGACCATCAAGTAGATTAAAGTACTGTTCCAAGCCTTGAGAGTCGAAGAGTCCTTTGACGTTGAATTTGTTGATCGAGAGACTTTCAAAGTCAATTTTCTTCTCTCGAATCATTTTAGTTTGAGAGATCTTTCTTGTGGCGAGATTACTCGAGATCTCAAGATTACCACCAGAATCTGTAATTTGGGGTAGAACGGTAGCGGCAGTAGGAGGTTGAGATGAAGAGGCCGTAGATCTTGAAAGGGCAAAGATTAATTATTCTGAGGGTTAAGGGTAAAGTGTAGGAAGTGAGTGAAGAGTGTGTGATAGTGTGCAAGTGATATATATATATACTTAAATGCTAGAGGAAGAGACAGACTATAAAAAAATGCACTAAAGATCACATCATTAACTCACCTTTACCCACTCAGCAGCAAACCCTAGTTAGAAGATTTATTGTGTAACTGACACGCATGTAGACAGCTGTAGACTACTTGCCAGTCAGAGCCACTTTTGAAATTTGAAAAAGTCTCAGAGTCTGAGTGGTTCAGATGCACATTTGAAGTTACGAACTTCTGAAGGAATGGCTTCTGAAACATACAGAGTCTAAGTGTCATTCAGAGCTTGATTTACCATCAGCAATAAGAGTCATATTCAAGTTTTTCTTAATAAAATCATATCTTTCTATTGCCAAAGGCTTTGTAAAAATATCTGCCCATTGATTTTCGCTTTCAATAAACTTTAACTCAATGGTTCCTTTTTGAACATGATCTCTTATGAAGTGATGCTTGATTTCAATGTGTTTTGCTCGTGAATGCATGATTGGATTTTTAGAGAGATGAATGGTTGCAGTATTGTCACAATATAAAGGAATATTGATACTGCTTAATTTTCAGATGTATTCTGCTTCTGCTGTAGATAATGCTATGGTGGTTTGTAGTTTACTTGCCCATGAAATAAGGTTCTCACCAATGAATTGACAGTTTCCACTGGTGGATTTTCTTTCTAATTTATCACCAGCAAAATCAGCATCACAGAATCCAACTAGCGTGAAGTTATTGGATTTCTTATAAAGAAGTCCAAGGTTGGTTGTTCCTTTGAGATATCTAAAGATTCTCTTCACAGCAGTGAGATGAGACTCTCTAGGATCAGATTGGAATCTTGCACACAAACATACACTGAACAAAATATATAGTCTAGATGCAGTGAGGTAAAGTAAAGAACCAATCATACCTCGATATAGCTTCTGGTCAACTTTTCCTTCTGACTCATCTTTAGCCATACTACTGGTTGGATGCATTGGTGTAGATATTGGCTTGCAATATTCAAGATTGAACTTCTTCAGAAGCTCCTTGTTGTACTAGGTTTGATGGATGAAGGTTCCTTCACTTCTTTGATTGATTTGAATTCCAAGGAAGAACTTCAATTCGCCCCATCATTCTCAATTCAAACTTATCCAGTCATATGTCTCGAACATCCACTATCCAGATACCAAGAATATTTAAAAGAAATAGTATTTTGTTTGGATAGTTGTACAATGAGTAGTGTCAATTATCACAGTAGTATACACCACACTCATTGATGCATGTGTTCACTCCAGTAATCAGTTTCCTTATTTGCAAAGTAATGTTTTGGAGCAAATGTCTTTCTTCCCTTGCAGATGACAGCTTTCCATTTTTCAAGTAGAATTCTTCTCTTTCTGAAATCTAAATCTGTATTATAGACAATTTCATCTTTTGGTACCCATTTGAGTCCATAGTTGTTAGTTCTTCTATACTTATCTCTATAAAGCCCTTTTTGCATGTTTCTTGGATAAAATCCTCTTTGAGAACTAGAATTTTTTAAAAAAATTGTTTTAATCCAAGAGCTTTTAGGAATAGGTTTAGATTTAGAATAAACGTAAGCTTTTGGCTTTCTAGCTACCCATGATTCAGGTTTGCTGTATACCAAACTCTTTGTGTTATTCCCCATCAGATGCATTGATCGTTGCATAACCTCTTTCTTATCAACATTAGATTTAGAAGTATTCAGTATCTCAGTTTTGACACCATTGGATTCTGATTCTTTTTTATTCCAGTTGCAAGAGCTCTGAGTGGGTTCTTCTGAAGTAACTTTGGGTGCTAAAGTACTTGCTTCTGAGACTTCTTCAGATTTTTTAACCCTTGCCTCTGAGTGTTCTTCAGGTTCTGAGACAATCACTGTTTTACCTTTTGCTTCCTCAGGTAAAAAGACTTTATACATATGAGGATAGTCTTTCTTTAAGCAGATTGAGGTGTTAGGAGTTCTGTTACAACATCCAAGACCTTCACCATCATTTCAACAGTTATGAAAGAGCATAGACACATTTCTGCTTTGATTCATATTTTTTTGACTAAATTCATGAAACTCAATTTCAAATTCATCATAAGGTTTGTTGCACACGGTACACCCTTTTTCAAGATTCTTTATTCTGACTAAGGAATCATTGTAAAGATTTTAAAATTTATGTGCCTTTTTTGAAATTTCATCATACTTACTTTTGAAATCATTTAATTCAGATAAAACTTTAATAAACTTTGTCATGGATTTTTTTAAATAAATTATTAATTGTTGTCTGGTGTAAATAGAGTATACCTCATCATGATCATCATCATAGTCTTGATCAGGTTCTGAGTCATCACAGGAATCAGTCTCCAATTCAGCACCAACCATTAGAGCTAGGTTGGCTTCTTCTTCTTCATCAGACGATATGCTCACATTTTCAAATGTTGCCATAAGACACTTCTGAAACTTCCTTCTGAATCTGTCTTTTCTGTCATTTGATTTTTTGTTCATATCTCTGAGTCCTTCAGGACAGTCTGCCATGTAATGTCCACTCTTCTTGCATTTGAAACACATTCTGTCATCTTTGCTGTTTACGTTTCTTGAACTGTTTCCCTTGTTATTTCTGCTGAAACTCCTCTTGGCCCATTTTTTTAAGTTCTTGGTGAAATATGCAAACTCATCATCTTCTTGGTCTTCTTCTTCTTGATCATCTATGGAAGATTCTTCTTCGAACTCCATCGAAGATTTCTTGGTTGATGGCAACGCCACTGACCTAACTTTCTTCTTATCCACATCAGCATTTAAAACCAACTCATGCCTCTTAAGATTGCTGATGAGTGACTCAAGGCTAATACTATCAAGATCTTTAGCTTCTTCAATGGTTGTGACCTTAGGTCTCCATTTGTCAGTTAAGCTATTCAGAATCTTCCACACATGATCAGATGTTGTATAACTCTTTTTGAGTAATCGTAGATTAGACATAAGAACTTGAAACCTAGAGAACATGGTTTCAATGTCTTCATCAGGCTTCATTGCAAAGAATTCATACTGTTGTACCAAGAGTCTTGCTTTTGCATTTTGAACCTGTTTGTTCCCATCATATGTAGCACATAATGAGTCATATATGGCCTTAGTCGTAGATCTATCCATAATCTTTATGTATTCATCATGAGAGATGGCAAACATCATGATGTTTTTCACTTTGTTGTGCTTTGCAAAGATTTTCTTGTCAGGAGCAGATAATTCTCTTTTCTCAGTGAGAGTTATCTTTCCATCAGCTCCTATTCCATTAATAGGAACTCCTTCTTCTACTAAATCCCATAACTCATCATATATACCATTGATATAGTGATATATACTATCTTTCCACCATTCAAACTTTGTGGCATCTCCACTGAACACAGGAGCTTTCTTGTTGTTGGATTCATACTTGGATGAGGAGTTCATCTTGTCGTAGTCAAATCTAACTCTTCAGAGATCAGTGGTGTCAGATGAGTTATTGTTAGATGAATTATCTTCAGACATGAAGTGTTTTTCAGATCTTGTATTGTCTCACTATTAGGTGATAGACAGCAGAATCGGGCTCTAGATACCAATTGAAGGTGTGAAAAACACGAGAAGGGAGGTTGAATTGTGTTTTTGGATATTTTGAATTCTTTTTCAAAAGAGAGATTAGATCGCAGCGGAATAAACACAATATCAAAACAGAGTAAGGAGATATGAACACAAGACAATTTATATTGGTTCCTCTCACAAATGAGAGTAGTCCAGTCCCCTTGTCCTTACAAGAGATTTCACTATAATCACACAGATTATACAATTGCTCCAGATCACACAGCAGGAGACTTCACAATTTGCTCTTGATCACACAGCAAGAGACTTCAACAAGTTGCTCCAGATCACACAGCAAGAGACTTACACTTAATGCTCCACACACACAGTAGGAGACTTCCAAATTGCTCAAGCACAAAAACAAGAGACTTCTTAATCTTATACAATAAGATTTTAACAATGATAGACACACCTAAGACTTTAACTCTTTCTATATTACAAGTACAGAGTATCAAAATTTCTTAACTTCGAAGCTTTCAGAGTTTAAGTCTTGTGCAAGTATTTTCTAATGATAGCTTGAGTATGCAGGAAATAGTGATTTTTCAATTCAGCTCAGTGTTGTTGTGTGTAACCTTCACGATCTCTTTTGGTCTTCTATATATAGGTAGAGACGATATAGACGTTGAAGATGACCGTTGAATGGAGATAGAGATGTCAGCGCAAATGTCGTTGTATTGGTAGTAGAGTTTTAACTTTATTCCAAAAGAGGTAAAGAACTACTGCTGCCATTTCTGAAAGTCTCTTAGTGCTTGTCCAGAAGAAGTAAAGTTTATGTTTGTCTTTAGACGCTCCTCTTTGAGTTAAACACATATTCAATTTTGACTGCAGAGAGGACAGGAAATCTGATGCACGTTCATCTGAGTGCATCAGCCTACATCTTTGTTGCTTCTGGGTCACATTTGCTTCGGAGTACTGTTAATGCTTTTGAATGATTCCAGCGCTTCTGAATTCCATCCAGACTCCATTCTTTCTTAAAGATCCCTGCACACTTTAAATAAACTTTAGTAATTCAATTGTGCATTTAATACTTTGTTATCATCAAAATTTTATACAGTTCTTGGGGTTTGTCTTAAGAACCATTTTTGTTCTAACATTGCTAAATGGTTTCAATAAGTTATACACTGAAAGCATTAGTCTTATTAAATAGTTTCAGTTTTGTTAACCCATTAATATTGACTAATGTTATACACCGAAACCATTAGTCTTGTTAAATGGTTTCAATAAATTGTACACTGAAACCATTAGTCTTTTTAAATGATTTCAATTTTGTTAACCCATTAATATTGACTATGAGGGTAAAATAGATTTTTTAAATCCTTAAATTTCAGCAACAAGAGAAGCTTCTTGCCATGTTTCCCTGGGCTCAAGTGCTTATAAAAACACTTGTTCAAGTAAGCACTTATTTGATTAAGCTAAATATAAAAAAAAACTTACGCAAGTAGATGGGGTGTAGAACGTAAGTCAGGGAGGTGCAGAGAACAAATACAAAAATACAGGCCCAAGCCCAATCCGTTTTCAAAAAAAAAGTAGAAAGGAAGAAACGATTCAGTGCGGCGCCTGTCCATGGCGCGTGATACAGATCTCGACCTTCTGATCCATCAGACGGCTAATATTTAACAAATCAAAACAGATCTGAGCCTTTGGATCTTTTTAAAATAATCTAACAGTCATGACTTAAAATTGGAAGGAGCCAATTACGCGTCTCCACGACATCGTCTTCAACCTCCACCTTCTTCTTCCTCATGAAGAACATGAAGGGAAGCCATGGCTTATCAAAAAAAAAATGAAGGGAAGCCATGAAAGCTTCAAAAAAGCTTCACGACCACAACAACAACACCAAATCTCCACCAAAAATTACAAGTGGGTATACCATTTTACTCGAAATTTAACTCTGATCATGAATCCATGCTTAGATTTCACAATGGAGGTATGGATTTAAAAAAAAAAAACGTTTCAATCTTTAAAACCCAAAAAAATTGAAAACACTTATTTGAGCGAAATAAGTAAAATAAACGGTTGGAAAAGCTTGAGGATATGATTTGGAACATGAATCAATTCGAAACTTAATTAGTTTGACTTTAAATTTGAAACTTACTTACTTAGTTTGGGATTTAGAGATGATAACACGTGTCATCAAAATGTCAATGATCGGATGGTTGTGATTAACTTATGCACCATACATAAAATTGGCCTTATGCCTATTAACTTGTGCCCTAAAATGTATATAAAAAAGTCGAATACCATTAAATATTAGTTAAACAATAAATTTGGATAAATGTTCATACAACAAAAATCATGGTGTATTACGAAATACTTCTTTATAGACTACATTGGAAGTTTTATTCGTATTTTCACCGTCTTCGTCGATAATCAATATTTTTAATCATTCTCTAGAAATAATTCTTGAAGTTGCAACATACAACTAACCATGTAAAAACACTGCCGATAGAATATATATCCCAACATGCTTAAGAGATTATCCCCGACTTTTATTAATATAGTCGTCGCAAAACGAAAAATTAAAGGGATGCATGTTCGACTCCCATTCTAGACAAATTTGTATTTTTTTTTTTAATATAATGGACCACATGAAAGAGAGGTAAAATGAGAGGGGGAAAATATGTTTAGGGTTAGCATTTCCGAGCAAACTTAGAGTATAAGAGATAAGAGATAAGAGATAATAATGATAATAATAATAATAATAATAATAAATATTTAACATGATGAGAGATATATAGAATTTCATATTTATTAGATGTTGATTACAAAATTATATCAAATTGATTGATCTAGTACAGTGAAAAAATGTACAAAATAGATCTTAAAGGGTGTGGGTTCAATTCTTGGTAAGGTATTTTTTAAAATTATATTTCAACTAGAACTTTGACACGTGCGGTGCACGGGTCTAATTAGCCGTAATATGAAAAAATAAGATATAAAAGTTTCAACACTAAAACGTATATAAAAAAGTCGACTACCATTAAATATTAGTTCAACAATAAATTTGGATAAATGTTCATATAACAGAAAAATTATGGTATATTACGAAATATTTCTTTATAGACTACATTTGAAGTTTTATTCGTATTTTCACCATCTTCGTTGATAAACAATATTTTTAATAATTTTTTTTAAATAACTCTTGAAGTTGCAACATACTACTAACCATGTAAACACACCGTCGACCAAAGATATATCCCAACATTCTTAAGAGAGTGTCCCTGACTCTTATTAATATAGTTATCGCAAAAGAAAAAAATTAAAGGGATGCGGGTTCGATTCCCTTGCTAGACAATTTTTTTTTAACACAATGGACCACATGAAAAAAAGAGGAAAATTGAGGAAAAAAAAGTTTAGGGTTAACATTTCGGAGCAAGTTTAAAAAAAATATAATAATAATAATAAAGTAGTATGAAGCTAATAATAATAATAATAATAAATATTTAACATGGTGAGTTAAAGGTTGTGGGTTCGATTCTTGGTGAAGTATTTTTCAACATTTTATTTGAATTAATAATAATAGTAGTAGTAGTAGTAGGAAGCTAGTAATAATAAATATTTAACATTATGAGCTAAAGGTTGTGGGTTCGATTCTTGGTGAGATATTTTTTAACATTTTATTTGAATTAAGTTAGGGTTAAATGAGAGGGAAAATTAGCGGGGAAACAATTAGGGTTAAGAATAGCAAAACGGAACAAGCTTATATAATATAAGAGATTAATTTAGGGTAAAATAGGAGGAAAAATGAATGGAAAAAAAATTAGGGTTAGAAATAGCAAAACGGACAAAGATTATAGTAGAAGAGATAAGAGATATAATAATATGAAGTGGTTGTTGATTTTCTTTCCACGCTGATGATATATGCGAATCATATATATAATAATGATAATAGTAGGAAGCTAATAATAATAAATATTTAACACGGTGATAAAGATATATAGAACTTCATATTTATTAGATGTTGATTACAAAATTATATCAAATTGATTGATCTAGTGTAGTGGTAAAATTCACAATTCGACTCTTGGTGATGTATTTTTTAAAATTTTATTTAAATTAATTTTAGGGTATAATGAGAGGGAAAATGAGCGGGGAAAAGAGTAGGGTTAAGAATAGCAAAACAGAACAAACTTATAATATAATATAAGAGATCTTTTTCATTAAAAAAAACATAAATAGTATACTACAAACTATTAATAATAGAGTTTAATTGATATGCACCGACGGTGTAAAATAGTTTTACACCATCGTCCAATAAATAACCATCATTTTGCCATGTCATGTCAAGAAAGTGGAGTAAAGTGGGGTGATGTGGCGGAAAACATGGTTGGTATTGGTTGACGGTGTAAAATTATTTTATACCGTCGGTGCATATCAATTAAATCCTTAATAATAATAATAATAATAATAATAATAATAATAAACAATAAAATTATTTACTATCAGATTTACTATATTATCCTAAATATTCTGAATCAAAATTCTAATTTTTTTTAATATAGATGAGACCATTATTTGTGACGGATACATAAAAAATTGGATAATTTCTCATTGATAATTATAATAAAATTTATTCAGTTAATAAGTTTTATAAAAATAGCACAATAATTTAACTTATATTTTAACAATATTATATAACAAATTTTTAAATATTTTATTCTAAATAAATTTTCTACCATAATATAATGGCAAACTTAAGTATCGAATAAAAGTCAGTAATATAACAAATTTATTAGTTTTTGATGTGTTTAATTATTATTTGATGTGCACATATGATGAATGAATGGCGCGCTGTCAACACAAGATAGCAGCTGCGCTAAATAGAAGATCGCACCACAACTGATATACGAAAAAGACAGACGCCGAGGATTATCCCCAATAGGAAGGCCTAAATACGAAAAAAGGCACCTTGCCCACAGTGCAACTCAACACCGACGTCGCCTCTGCCAACCAGGAATCAGCAATATTAACCTATGTCAACATGCTTTTATTAAAATTCACCTTCAAACCAGACACTATTTCGAACAACACTAAAACTTCCCGGAGCGCACGCACATTAGCCCAACTTTTGACACCAAGAATAAGACACTATTACATTAAAACCTTCCGCTACCGATAGAAAAAGAAACGGAGAAAGTTGATCCCCTTGTCTCGGACCTCTCTCCAACGGAAACTCGGCCGTATGGCTTCCATTAACCAAGACTGAGGCTGTAGCGGTACCCACACACTCCCAGATCCACTTCCGCCACAAAGAGGGGAAAGACATCTGACTCATGACGAAATCTAAGTACCCCCAATCAACCGAGTCATAAGCCTTTTCAAAATCAACTTTAAAAAGCAATAGCTCCTTCTTGTAATTCTTCGCCTCATCCACTACCTCATTAGCAAGTAAAATACCATCCAATATATGTCTATCTTTGACAAACGATAACTGAGTCTCAGAAATGACACTACCGACTGTCGTACCCTAAATTTTGCCCATTTTCATTATCAAATAGTTTATTGTTGCATTTTCATTCAAATATTTGGTTTAGACTAATTGGTAGTGAGGAAAATGACTAAGGAGTTATGAGTACAAGGTCGTGGGTTCAAATCTCTCTTTTCGAGGTTTTTGCATTTTGTTTGTATTTTATTATTTATTTCTAACTTTATTTTTATTTGTATTTTATTAAAATCAAATCAAATCACAAAAATTATATTTTAGTTTTAATTTTCGATTTTATTATTATTAGGCTTTGTATGTATTTATTTTTTTTCTATGTTTTATTATTGTTATCATGAATTATTATAAAATCCAAAAAAATCAAAGAAAAGAGGAAAAAATCTGAAAATTATGAGCTAATCAAATTTAAAATGGAAAGTTTTTATTCATATGCAAATCAATGCAAAACCATTCCTAAATTAGATCAGAACTTAATTGTTATAACCTAAAAATACATAGTATAAAAAGAAGACTCAAAAGTCAGAATAGAGGGAGGAGAGCAGCCACAATATCAAAATTACGCAGCATTGTTGCAGCCTCTCACTCTTCACTTCACCATCTCCAATTCATTCACCATTAACCACCACCACCACTGCTACTTAACTCAAAACAAGAAAACTCAATTGCATAACTTTTAAACCAGGAAATTAAATTCAACTTCAAAATCCTCCACTATAAACCAATCACTACCCTCAATCTCTATCAACACAAAACCACCATATTCAATCACTATTCTCAACCTCACACAACCATCACTATAATTCAATTACCGCCAAATCAAACCAATATTTTCAGTCACCCACAACCAGAACAAAACGAGAGAGAAAGCAGAGGAAGAAAAATTGTCGTCACTGCCACCGGCTGCGAATCCAGAGAACCATACTGTTGAATCCATCACCACCGTTGTTGCCATGTCTGAGGGAACAAAGAAACAGTGCAAGAGAGGACAAAGAGAATGACCGAAGACGGCGGTGGCTAGCGCCGGAGCCACCGCCGGTGAGATGTTTGGAAGCCCGAGAGAGAGGATGGCAAGAACTTGGGGAGTATGTAAGTTTGCTTTTGTTTCAAATTAAAGAAGATGATACTGGTGAGTCATTCTTCCTTCTATTCTTACTTATTTATTTTTCCTTTTTATTATAATTACTTTGCTACGGCACATGTCACCATATGTATGGTGAGGTTTTTTTTTAAAATAAAAATTAAAAAGGGGAATGGATGTGTATGTCGCCCCTGTGATGGTTCTTTTTAAATTGGAAATGGAAAATATATTACTCTAACTTATTTTCAAAAAAAAAAACAAAAAAACAAAAAAACAGAAGATTACAAAACAAAAAAATACAAGTACTAATTTCTTTGAATTAATTTACAATAAATAGTAAATGAATGAAAAAGGGGTGGTCGGACGTATGGCCTTCTTGCTCCCAGATTACCCGGGTTCTTGCCGTATGACTCCTTGCTTGGGTAATTGTCATTCTCACAAAAAATATTCAAACAATAAATAAACCCAAATGAAAAAGGAGTGGTCGAACGTATGGCCTTCTCGCTCCCCGGTTATCTGGATACTTGACGTATGACTCGTGGTTCGGATAATCGTCATTCTCTTAAAAAAACATTAACATAAATCTCAACACACCAAACGTTATTCTTTACGCGCCCCCGTGCGCTTACCTTTTTCTCAACCGAGTACTATCGTTATGTATGAGTCCGCCTATTCACTCAAACAAACTTTGTCCACCTAAGTGCAACCACAATGTTTTCATAAATAAAATCAACCAACCAACAATTATTTTCTACCCAGAACTGCGTGTAGCTTTGAATTTCCCATTGCACCCAGGAATACGTAGGAGCGGGATTCATACATCCTGTCAAGCACACTAATAAAAAACTAATTTTTTCCCCTTTGTACATAATAATTAATTAAAATCATGCAAGCAAATTAAACACTATTTTTTAACCCTAAAATTAACGAGAAGGTTCCCGTTGAGTACAACGGATGTGAGGGGTGCTAATATCTTCCCCTCACATAACCGACTCCCGAACCTGGAAATGGTTGCGATGACCCTCTTTCCATTGATTTTAAGGTTTTATCGATATTTTCTTTTTCCTCCGGGAATAAATAAAGTTCGGTGGCGACTTTACAGTTTAGCGAGCATTTTCCGCTCGCGCATTTTTCCACCCGCTTCACCGACCACCAGTCGAAGTCTATTCGCAAGAACCTTTGCCAGAGTTTTATACATACTACCTTTTCCAGAACCTTAGTCTCTTTCAGTGAGTCTACATGGCTGTGATGACTTAACATTCATTTCATAATAACTAGATTTTTTTAAGTAATAGTTAGTCCAACAATATGAAATTGAACTGTCAGATTGCTGAAATTCAACTTCTTATGTGCTTATTATCGCAATTAGGTCAAGTTGAACAAATGGACTAAGATGAATTTATTCCCTTAGTCATAGTTGAGACTTAACAGTCATTTCATATGAACTAGGTTTCTTAAGTTATGGTTAATCTAACTAATTGAGGTTTAACGGTTGGATTGTCGAATTTTGAATTCTTAAGTGTTTCTCATTCCAATTTGGTCAATTTGAACAGTCAGATAAATACATTCTTAAGTGTTTCTCATTCCAATCTAACTAATTGAGAATATTTTATCTTCTTAGTCCCTTTCAATCTAGTTGATTTTTGTTATATGTAAAATTTTACCTATGAATTTGAAAGTCACTGAAGGCTTCAAAAATAAGTACCTTACGCAAATAAAGCAAGTTTCGAGTCATGCATCAAAGATATTTCGAGAAGACTAAGCAAGCGCGTCAAAAGAGGTGTTCCCACCAAAAATTTAAATTCAAACGATGGAACAAGTTTATGAGGGAACGATTATTTGAAGCAGTTCTGTCAGCACAGTTACCAGAGAACGTGGAGCCGAGCCATTTAGAAGCCATTACCAAGATATTTTGCAAACTCTATAAATAGAGGAAGCTTAGGTTGTTTTAGCTAGGGAGTACATTTCCGAGAGATAAATACACTTCCTAAAACAGAAATACATTTTCACGCTACACGCACACACAAAACAACACAATGATACACTTGTTGACACAAGCTGTAAATTCTCGATTGATGTATGAACTCAATTACTTTTTCTTGCAATTTATTGTTAAGTTCAAGTTCATGAGCATACCAGATTTCGTATACAATTTGAACGCGATTGTAATCCTATTAACTGAGAACCCACAAAGGATTTAATCCAGGTCCTAGATTGTCCATTGGTTTCATTTTGTCGAAGTATAAAAATACCACTTCATTGTGTTAATATACCACTATCAACCGTTGCGACTAAACAATCAATTCTTAATAACTATGTTTCTTGAACAATAATAGCCCAACAACATGAGACTGAGTCATTCTGTTTATTATGTAATTTGGTCAATTAATTTCCTTGGTTCATATAGGTAGAATTGGGAGACTCAATTGTCCTTTTAAAAAAAGTTAATCCAAACATGCCCTTAAAAGATACTCTCTCCATTCCTTTTTATTTGTCGTTTTAGAAAAAATATTTGTTTCAAATTATTTGTCTAAATTTTATATAATTTTTTATTGACTAAATTTTATATAATTTTTTATTGTATCTATTTTTTTTTTACTAAACTTCTTCATATAATCTTTTTTTGTTTTGTTTATATTATTTTTTTGTTTTGGTTTGGTTCATATTATTTTGTACATAATATATTCCAAAAAAGTAAAATAGAATTAGGGTACAACAGAAAGATAACATACAAAAATAAACTTTTTTAATTTATAGTAAATTTTCTAAAACGACAAATAAAAAGAAACGGAGGGAGTAGTAATTTTGTAAAAATTAATAATTTATTAAAAAAAAATTACTAACCCAAGAGAGATTTGAACCCTTAACCATTCATTAAGAAAACATAAAACATATCAACTTGGCTATGACCATTTTGTTAACAAAACTTGTTTGTTATTAATTTATATTAATCCTATGTTTTATATTGGTAAAAAAAGAAAAGAAAGAAACTCATTCTGCCGTCGCGCATCAAAGAGCAAAAAACAACATGATCTCTGAACTTGATTTTCTTCAAAAATACGACTATTCTACACATAAATCAACTATATCTTTCAATTTCGATTTTCTTCACAATTACTACCTTTGTAAACAAAAAATATACAATATCTTTAGTTTGATTTTCTTCAAAAATTCTACCATTCTATATATAATCATGGTATCACTCTACAAATTCACACAACAAAATCCAGTGAACTTTCTGTCATTCAGATCGCCGCCACTAAATGGAGGAGGGAGAAGGTTCTTTTACATCACCATTATTTCGTAAAAAGATGGCTTCTGATATAAAAAAGAGGAGCTTTCAGAGGGAATAATACCTTTCGTGGATTTGCTAGACAGGTATATGTAACGTTTTTTATTTTGGTTTTGTTTACTAGTGATTTTTTTGTATATTATATGTATACCGTTTTATCAGGGGCGGGCCCTATACCATGGGCAACATGTGCCATGGCATAGGGCCTCTTAAAAATAAGGGTCTCAAAAAAAAATATAGGGTAATAGTATTAATATTAGTAAATTAGGGGTGTAAAAAATAATTATATTACAATACTGTTAAGTTCATGCTCAGTTTTTGTAAAGAAAAAAAAAAAAGAACAGAGACATAGAATACGAAGACTTGATTGATGTCTTTGCTTAAAAAAATGCTGGAAGAATGACTTAATTTAAGTAGATATATTGTATTTTGTTGTTATTGTTAGACAACAAATATTTTTTATGTTAATTACAAGAATGATTATATTTTTTATGTTATTTGCAATTTAGATTGATGATGTTTTTTTTATTAAAAAATTTACATGTCTCTATTAAAGGGTCAATTTTATATTTTTGCACATGGCCTCCAAAAACTCGGAGACGCCCCTGCGTTTTATTCTCTGGTGGAGCTTTTGTTGCCTGCTTTTTTGTTTTGTTGTCGTCTTACTATTTTTCATTTTTTGTTTTGTTGACGTCTTGCTGCTTGTGCTTTTCGTTTTTGTTTTTGTTTTTGTTTACTAGTGATTTTTATATTAGTATTGTTGCATGTGTATAGAATAGGTTTGTGGTTTTTTTTTTTTTGTGGCCAGCTTGTGGCTTGCATCTGTTTTAGAATTTTTCCTCATTAATTGACATTTTAGCCTTTTTCAAATATAAAAATAAAAATATGTATACTGGTTGAATTTGTTTGTAAACAACTCATTAAAACAAAATATTGAATGAACTTGTAGCCCACCGAAAACAAAGAATCTTCTGAAAGATGAATAAATGTTTGATCATTGGGATCGTGTTGATGAAGAACTGAAAACAAAGAACGGTCCGAAAGATGAAGAAATTTTTTATGATTGAGATCGTGTTGATGAAGAACTGTAAACAAAGAACGGTCTGAAAGATGAAGAAATTGTTTATGATGATTTTGATGAGAAGGTAATTAACTTGTAACATATAATTAATATTTACGTATTTCACAAAGTGTCTGTCCATAGTTTTTAAAATTTTGTCAATTTGAATAGGACCCAGAAGAACAAAAAATTTCTAAGGCGTTAAAGTCAAAACAAGCGTTAAAATCAAAACAACGTATAAAGCTCAATATACGTTGTTTAAAGTCATCATTTGACTTTAACGCCTTAGAAATTTTTTGTTCTTCTGGGTCCCATTCAAATTGACAAAATTTTAAAAATTGTGGACAAACACTTTGTGAAATACGTAAATATTACTTATATGTTACAAGTTAATTACCTTCTCATCAAAATCATCATAAAAAATTTCTTCATCTTTCGGACCGTTCTTTGTTTTCAGTCCTTCATCAACACGATCCCAATCATAAAAAATTTCTTCATCTTTCGGACCGCTCTTTGTTTTTAGTTCTTCATCAACGCAATCCCAATCATCAAACATTTCTTCATCTTTCAGAAGATTCTTTGTTTTCGGTGGTCTACAAGTTCATTATATATTTTGTTTTAATTAGATGTTTACAAACAAATTTAACCAAACAGTATACATATTTTTATTTTTATATTTGAAAAAGGCTAAAACATCAATTAATGAGGAAAAGTACTAAAACAGATGCAAGCCACAAGCTGGCCACAAAAAAAGCCACAAAATTGTTCTATACACAAGCAGCAATACTAATATAAAAATCACTAGTAAACAAAAACAAAAATGAAAAGCACAAGCAGCAAGACGACAACAAAACAAAAAATGAAAAATAGTAAGACGGCAGCAAAACAAAAAAGCAGGCAACAAAAGCTCCAGATATTATTCCCTCTGAAAGCTCCTCAACCATCTTTTTATGAAATAATGGTGATGTAAAAGAACTTCTTCCTCCTCCATTTAGTGGCGGCAATTTGTATGACAGAAAGTTTACTGGGTTTTGTTGTGTGAATTTGTAGAGTGATACCATGATTACATATAGAATGGTAGAAGTTTTGAAGAAAATCAAACTAAAGATATTGCATATTTTTGTTTACAAAGGTATAGTAATTGTGAAGAAAATCGAAATTGAAAGATATAGTTGATTTCTGTGTAGAATAGTCGTATTTTTGAAGAAAATCAAGTTCAGAGATCGTGTTGTTTTTTGCTCTTTGATGCGCGACGGCGAAATGGGTTAGGGGTTCTAGGTTTACGTTCTTTTTTTTTTTTACCAATATAAAACATAGGATTAATATAAATTAATAACAAACAAGTTTTTTTTAATAAAATGGATGTTTTATGAAATAATGGTGTATTTTTGTAAAAAAAGTGTATTTTTTATTTTAGTTTCTTTTTATTTATCGTTTTAGAAAATTTACTATAAATTAAAAAAGTGTATTTTTCTATGTTATCTTTCTTTTGTACCCTTATTTTATTTTACTTTTTTGGAATATATTATGTACAAAAAAATATGAATAAAACCAAAACAAAAAAATATATATAAACAAAACAAAAAAAAGATTATATGAAGAAGTTTAGTAAAAAAAAAAATATACAATAAAAAATTATATAAAATTTAGTCAATAAAAAATTATATAAAATTTAGACAATTAATTCGAAACAAATATTTGTTTTCTAAAACGACAAATAAAAAGGAACGGAGAGAGTATCTTTTAAGGGCATGTTTGGATTAACTTTATTTAAAAGGACAATTGAGTCTCCCAATTCTACCTATATGAACCAAGGAAATTAATTGACCAAATTAAATAATAAACAAAATGATTCCGTCTCATATTGTTGGGCTATTATTGTTCAAGAAACATAGTTATTATGAAATGATTATTTAGTCGCAACGGTTGATAGTGGTATATTAACACAATGAAGTGGTATTTTTATACTTCGACATAATGAAACCAATGGACAATCTAGGGCCTGGATTAAATCCTTTGTGGGTTCTCAGTTAATAGGATTACAATCGCGTTCAAATTGTATACGAAATCTGGTATGCTCATGAACTTGAACTTAACAATAAATTGCAAGAAAAAGTAAATTGAGTCCATACATCAATCGAGAATTTACAGCTTGTGTCAACAAGTGTATCATTGTGTTGTTTTGTGTGTGTGTGTGTGTGTAGCGTGAAAATGTATTTCTGTTTTAGGAAGTGTATTTATCTCTCGGAAATGTACTCCCTAGCTAAAACAACCGAAGTTTCCTCTAATTATAGAGTTTGAAAAATATCTTGGTAATTGCTTCTAAATGGCTCGGCTCCACATTCTCTGGTAACTGCGCTGGCAGAACTACTTCAAATAATCGTTCCCGCATAAACTTGTTCCATCATTTAAAGTTAAATTTTTTGTGGGAACACCTCTTTTGACGCGCTTGCTTAGTCTTCTCGAAATATCTTTGATGCATGACTCGAAACTTGCTTTATTCGCGTAAGGTACATATTTTTGAAGCCTTCAGTGACTTTCAAATTTATAGGTAAAATTTTACATATAACAACAACCGACTAGATTGAAAGGGACTAAGAAGATAAAATATTCTCAATCTGACTGTTCAAATTGACCAAATTGGAATGAGAAACACTTAAGAATTCAAAATTCGACAATCCTACCGTTAAACCTCAATTAGTTAGATTAACCATAACTTAAGAAACCTAGTTCATATGAAATGACTGTTAAGTCTCAACTATGACTAAGGGAATAAATTCATCTCAGTCCATTTGTTTAACTTGACCTAATTGGGATAATAAGCACTTAAGAAGTTGAATTTCAGCAATCTGACGGATCAATCTCATATTGTTGGACTAACTATTACTTAAAAAATCTAGTTATTATGAAAGGACTGTTAAGTCATCACAGCCAACTAGACCCACTGAAAGAGACTAAGGAGATCAAATATTGTCCAGTTGACTGTTCAACTTGACCAAATTGAAACGGAAAACACTTAAGAATTCAAATATCGATAATCAAACAGTTAAACCTCAACTAGTTAAATTAACTATGACTTAAGAAACTCAGTTCATATGAAATGGCCGCTAAGTCTCAACTAATAATGTCAATTGTGACTAAAGAATTCAAAATTTCTAGGTCAAACGCTTCAACTTGAAATATAGTTCATATGTAAATCTAGCTAATTATACTTACATTCAATATGGAATTCAAATTTTATCAATCAAGTTGTTCAATATCACCTAATTGGACTAACAATAATATAAATTTCAATTTTGACTATCAAGCATGTCTAGAATAGAACAATATAAAAAGTTCATTTGCAAAACTTTAGTATTTTTCTAAACGAGTATGAATTAAATATGAGTTTTCTATATACAAATATATCAAGATAAAAGTAACGAATATTTTGACCTGAAAATCAAATTCTGAACTCCTTATTTTTGGACAAACTTTTTATAATGCTCCATACATATTTGCAAAAGAATCATAAATACACATCAACATAACAATATTACTAAAATTGCATGCATAAAACTTTAGTAGGGATGAAAATATGACATTTTTTTATGACGATGAAAAATTAAATTTAATAATTTTGCAGAGACTAAAAACTTATTTAACCCTATAAAATATTACGAATCACTAAAAATAAACAGGATTACAATAAAATATATATACATATTAAAAAAAATTACTTAACAAAAAAATTATTTTTTTTGTAAAAAAAGTAAATGTCTAGTTAAAAGATAAATAAATATTAAACTTTATAAACTAATAATATTAAAAAAAATTGAAGAATACATAAATGATACAAATTTTAATGAATCATGAACTAAAATATTTGAGGTGGTGAACATATTAAAAAAATATAAAAAATTGAATAATACATAAACTTTATATACTAATAAAATTAAAAAAAATAAAGATAAAGAATGCATAAACGGTACATAACATGTATTCTTGTTATAATATGTCATATTTTAATCTTGTTATTATAAAAAAAATTGAATCATGTTAAAAAAAAGGGTCAGGTTAACGTGTCCTACTTAAAAGTAGAAATTTTGCATTTAATGATACAAAATATTTAATGTTCAAGTAGTTTATGAGTACACAAGTTGCAATAAATGTTTACCATATTTGTATTCTTAACATGTGCCCTTAAGGGCACAAATTAACATTCTCAAAAAAAAAAACTAGGTTGATTTATTGTGGAACATCATTAATGATTATATTATGTGAAGGATACATGTGCAAATATTAAAAAATGGTGTTTAAAATAAATAAAAACATAATAAAGAAACAAAATATGTATTAATTGTTTGCCATCTGTCAGCCACATCAGCGGTGTACCGGTACACGTCCACGTAATGAAGAATTCACCTTATTAGTAATGAAATGAGTTGATTGTGTTTGCTTTAAAAAAACATATTATTTGATGTGAGTAACAAATTTATTACTTTTTTTTTTATAATGTAACAAATTTATTACTTGCACCATGATATAATAAAATTTATATGAATTCTGTGGACCACACAAATCTTTAAAAGATCAATCCCATCCATCTAAATAGTAAATTTTATAAATTTTATGGATTAATAAATCATAAATTTTAGTAAAGGTAATTGAAACAATTACTGCAAATTGCCCACCAAAAACAAAAAACAATTACTGCAAATAATGACAAAGTGATACTAGTAATAGTAATGTGTATTGCATTGACTATTATAAACAAATTTTGTAATTCATTACCCCGAAGTGGTTGATTAAATTTAAATGACACACGTGTCTTTTAGTTTAATTAAAATTCTACCGTTCGGTCCCTAATTTAAAGGATTAATCTATGTAGTTGCACATATCCATATCCAATTTCTAAAATCGAATGACATTTTTCTTTTAACGAACCAAAGACTATTGCATTTCATTTAACAGAAACTGGACAAGACAATTTGGGTATGACTTGTTCGTCCGATTAGAAAATAAAAAGAATGAGTCTAGCGGAAGGGATAGACTCTACTTTGTGTAGAATTATAATTTCATTCTCAATTATATTTATAACAATGTTCACATGTTTGGATAAACATCTTATTTGCCGTTTATAGCACAAATATTTATCATAATAAACCTTTATGAATAACTTGATGCTATGAGTTGTTTTCAAAAGTGCCTTGGAGAACTTATAAAATGATCTGAAAAAAGCTTATGAAAAATGTCATAAGTAATAAGTTGTTTCTATAAAGTTCTCTCATACAGTCTCACAAAACTTATGTTTGTAAGTAAATTCAAAAAAATCATTCCAAACAAACCCTAAAAATGTTCGACTGTGATTCAAATAAGATTACCTCTAAAGAAAAAAGGACAAAATATGTTAAGTTTTTCAATCAATCATAAACTAATACTGACTCTTACTTTATCCAGTAAAATATCTCAATTTTAGAATAATCAAATTCAAATCCATTAGAATTAATCCACTCCAAGACTGCAACTATGTGGAGTTGTATCCTAAAAATTTGTGAAATTTATATAACCTGGCTGCATATGTAGAAAATTCACAGTAAAATCATCTTTAATAAATTCAGTCTAAAACAGAAAAACACAAGAATTGATTGTCAAATATTCAGGCATCAGTTCCTTGAAGCACAACCAGATAGTTTACAAACTTAAATCTACACATTATTTTTTAAATTAGTGATCATAAAAGCCACATCAAACACGAATAAAGTGTTTCAGTAAAAAAATCTATCCCAATCGGCTATTACGAAATGCATTATTGATGAAGAATTTGATAAGCACTTAGAATGGACACCACCATCTTCTGCTTCTACTCTCCCTTTGGTTTTGAGAACTATAAACACGAACACCGTGCTGATTTTGCACAGACAAATAGTGAGCACTTGAATGTCTAGTCCCTTCAATTTGAGAGTTCCTACCTAACCACAGTACAATAACCATTCCTACTAGACTAACAATTGGAGCTGCAGCAAGAAACAACCATCTTCCTCTACCACCTCTTATTGCAGAAGAATCTGCGGTATCATGAGTAGTGATACCATCTTCTTCACCTGCTTCAGCTCCATCAGAAATATCAGAGAAACTATCATCCATAACATTTAGTTGCTGTCTCTCATAGATCACATTTCTACCATCAGTATTTTGTTTTCCCTCTTCGTAATCCTTATCATCGGTTGGAAGCTCAAAACGACAAAGAGGGCATGAATTACGTGTCTTCAACCACGGCAAAATGCAATGAGAATGGTAAAGGTGAGAACATGGAAGTTGATTTACTTCAGTGCCAAGGGCCAAAACATCCTTGCATATGGCACAAACTAGTTCATCGTGCTTCTCGTGTTCCTTGCTAATGACTACACAAGGAAGATTATTCACAAACGACGCAGCAGCAGGAGGTGCTCCTCGTCTTGAGCTGTCAGTTTCAGCAAGATGATCAAGCAGATCATCGAAGCGTCTAGTATCGAGGAAATCTCCGAAATTAGCTCCATGAGGCAAATCAGCGTCGTCCAAAGCTAACCAAGTTTCTCTGATTATCTGGCTAAATATTCCCTCAGGTTCAGTAGCGGCTTCACCTTCGTCAACTTCAGGTAGTTCTCTTTCCCCCACGTCTTCATCACCCTCCTCCTCCTCTTCTTCGTCATCATCTTCCGTATCATCCGAATTCCAATGGCCAATGCCAGCATGCATTGGATCTATGTCAGTGTCACTTTCAAACGCAACTCCCTCATCAGGTAAATTAAAAATTCCAGTGCCTACAAAACTCTGTCTATCCATAGAAATATCTGAGTCACCTCCATAAACACTGAAAGAAAAAGAATCAGTCTCACTGCGAGGAATCCTATACGGTCTAAAACTCGAACTTGATTCATTTTCACCATAAAGAGGAGACCAATTACCAAATTCAGTTTCACCATGAAGAGAACACCAATTATCAAAACCATCACTGTCAGTATCAGAGAGAGCATGCCTCCAACTTCTAGACCCACTAGGAGTCGTATTTGCACTAGCATATTGCAATGACCATGCAGGGTTATCACCATCTACAAATTGATCTTCATCTACAGATGCCGGGTTTTCAACTGACTCAGAACTACCATGTCTCAATCTTCCTCTAAGCCTCCTTCGAGAGCTTTGTGTAATGGTGTGATTCCCAAAGTCTTCAAGCAATAAAAATTTACAATCACCGCATACACCACCAGTGGAAAGATCACTTGTTATCTCATCATCAGGTGATAAGGCCTTGCGGCAAAGAGAACACACTGCAACCCGGGGAGAATCAATGCCACCATGAACCTCTGAAGTAGGCCGCAATGACAAGTTCAAGATATTATCAGAATTTGCAGCCATCTATCTGAAACCAAACAACTCCCAAATTACCACAAAACAGCAATATAATGTACTAAAAAAAAAGAGAATTCCATAAGTCAGAAAAATAGTTAATAACAAAACACTCAAATCAAGCAGGAAAAGGTATAATAGTAACACCTACGTTACTGACACTTTAGATTGAAAGTGTGTCTGATATTAGTGCTTCAATCACAGACACCAGATACAACACTGACACACAAAACAAAAACACAACAAAATGTGATTAATCAAGTAACAAATGTGATTGCAAGCGCAACAAAATTTCTCAGAAGCACAACAAATAAGTACAATTAAGACATACCCAGAAGATGAAAAGCATGAATGAGAATGTGGGCAATGAGGAAATGGAGTAAAGTATGAATTTTTAACAGTAAAATGA
Organism: Trifolium subterraneum; assembly: GCA_951799995.1. Taxonomy (NCBI): domain Eukaryota; kingdom Viridiplantae; phylum Streptophyta; class Magnoliopsida; order Fabales; family Fabaceae; genus Trifolium; species Trifolium subterraneum. The sequence goes on from OX637464.1 coordinate 41,948,720, forward strand.
AAATTGAGCATTTAAGTGAAAAGTATAAATAAAAATAAAAAATTGAAGAGAGAAAATGACCTGAAAGAGGGATCTTCAAAGGAAGAAGGGTTAGGTCAGATTTGAAGGATCCAGAAAAATATGAAAGTAAGAAATCGAAAAATTGAATGAATCGAAGGAAGGAAAGGAAGAAGCTTTTTGTATCAAAACATCCTTAGCCGGCGACTCTGTCTCGTCAACAGACCACACTGCACGACGACGTTTTCGGATTTGTGTAACTTTTCTTTTTTTTTTTTTGTCTTAAACCATGCTTGTCACAAAATTATATACATATTAATTATCTTTTACGGATCAAACAGACTCATATCGATTAAATTCGAGACAAATGAATTTATATATTTGAAATAATCTAAGCACAAGTATTTTCTCAGTTAGAAGATAGTTTCTTTTTTTCTCTCTTTAGTGAGAAGTTACAATCAAGATCAACTATTCACAAAAGTCATTTTATTTGTAAGCTAATGTTTATATATTAAATTTTCACATTGATGTTTTTCTTTTATTAATGCGGATTTTATTTAAAATGAAGTCGAAGTTATCAGGGAAGGCATTTGAATGTTTGAATTTGGAAGAGGAAGACGATGAAATAGAGGTCGAGAATGAGGCTACGAATGATGGAAACAACAAAGCCAACCCTGGGTTGTGTTTGGCAGAGCGCTTTCTCACTAACAGACCCAATAAAGCTCGCATGATGAAGGCCGTTATGGCAGGTGTGTAGTGTCCAATTAGAAGAGTTAAGATTAAAGAGGTGGATCTGAGGATTTTTCATATTTCAATTTCATCATCGCTTGGACGTTCAGAAAGTGTGGAAGGGAGGCCCGTGATTTATTTTCAAGTAGGGTTCATAAGCCATCACAATTTCCTATTTACAATTCCTTTTGGGTTCAAGTTCGTAACTTATCGGCAGGAACTATGTCAGAAAAGAATGACAAATAGATAGTGGATTCAATGAGGGAGTTCTTGGATTATGATGCTAAACACAATTCAAACTTTTGGATAAAGTTCATGAGAATCAGAGTTATGCTCGAAGTTAGAAGACCACTGGAAAAAAAACGTCTCACAAAAAGCATGAGGAGGGTCACAAGAAGTTCTTTTCAAGTACAAGAGGCTAAGAATGTTTTGTTATTACTATAATGGAACACACTTATGAGTCATGTATCTACGGTTCTTAATAAACGAATATGATGAGGTTAAAAATTAGGGTCCAAAGGTGAGGGTGGAGATAGGGAAGGGATGAAGGAGGGAGGTGGTTGGGGGGCGAGAGGCAAAATCAAGAAAACCTAATCTAGGAAGAAAGGGAGGAGGCGAGCTTAGCTTTAACTGGTCAATCAATAGCAGTTTTGAATGTTGAAGGAAAACAAAAAGGAAATGGAGAAATATTTGATAGTAAAGTTAAGGCGAAATCCATCACATATATCCCAATCATTGAACTCAAAAGTCATAGAGAATGTAGTCATTAAGGATGGTACAACGCACAATAATGAAGGGAGGTGGACCCCCAAGGCCATGTCATCTCATGTGGCATATAATCATTGTCTCAATCGCAATTTTTTTATTGGCAGCTCAAGACAATAGCGTGCGGACGGGCACACATTTTCTATTATGCTAACGTGTATTAAAGATTAATATCAATTTTTTCATCCATCTTTTATATTTTATGCGCCATCGTATATGTAAAGATTATATTCAATTTTTTCATACCTCTCTTTTGTTTGTTCCAGTCATATATCACTTTATTCATGTATAAGTGGTGGAATTAATTGTGTTCTTGTGAACAAATAAGGGGGTTTAGATAATAAGTAAATTGGACCGTCGAATAAACAAAATAGTCAATATACTATCAAAATTTCTTCGTTGTCCGTCCTCTTTTTCATCAATGTTACAGGTATTTATACGGTACATAGGGAGAGAGTTCTTCCCGCCCTTTTTCTTCGTTGGCTAATCCCACGTTTCTCCTATACATTCGATCACATGCCTATTTGCAAGGTGATCATGGGGAACGTGGTTTAAATACAATGGTCTCTTCTAAATCATGCTCCTAGTTGTATGGAAGATGGAGAGAAATGGGGTAAATCGTGGAGAAGATAGCAGTTATGGTGAAGGATTGGGAGATCGTGAGATCGTGGGCATCTCGCCCCTTTGTCCATGTCTCGCCCCTAGGGATAGATGTCTCACCATCATGGTCTCGTCTGAAGGTGCGTGGAGAAAACACAAGAAGGGGGGTTGAATTGTGTTTTGGATATTTAAAAACTTTTCAAGATATTTAAATCTATCAGAGTCTTTAAGCACAGCGGAATTGTTCACACAATTAACTTACGGCTAAGTGAATGATGAAGGAGTAAATGAGAGAGTGAGAGAGAGAAGAACACACAACAATTTATACTGGTTCCCCTCACAAATTGATAGTACTTCAGTCCCCTTGTTTCCAAGAGAGTTCACTATAATCACTAAGATTACAACCAGATGCTCAAGCACACAAGCTCAAGACTTCCTTGCTCAAGTCACACAAGACTTAAGACTTCCTGCTCTAAGTCACACAAGACAGAGAGACTTCCTTGCTCTAATCACACAAGATCAGAGACTTCCTTGCTCAAGCACACAAGCTTAAGACTTCCTGCTCTAAGTCACACAAGACAGAGAGACTTCCTTGCTCCTACACTCAGCAGAAGACTTCTTTGCTCTAATCACTAAGATTGAGACTTATGTGCTTCTACACTAAGCAGAAGACTTTCTTGCTTCTACACTAAGCAGAAGACTTACTTGCTTCTACACTAAGCAGAAGACTTTCTTGCTTCTACACTAAGCAGAAGACTTAATACTAACTTATAAGCTTAAACTGATTACAAACATAATAACTTCAGAGGCTTAAGCTAGTTTCTATTCTCACTTCATTTGAGAGATGTTTTCTATTACAATTCAAATTCTCACTTTATTCTGAGAGATGTTTTCTAATGAAGATCGTTAGTCATCAATTCTTTCTTTGGCATATTTATATGAGTTGAGAAAGACATTGAGACGTTGGAGAAATTCCCGTTGTAAAATGGACAGCTGTAGTCTTTGAAGATCCGTTGAGTAAAGCCACGTCTTCTTTTGCAGTGAAGCTTCACCTTTACTGTTTGTCCAAAGTACAGTAATAAGGTACAACTAGCTCCTAGAGAGAGAAGGATCACATCCTTTGTGACCGTTGTAATTAGTTGACCTTAGAACAAATCATCAGGCTTGATAAGTGTAGTTGATGTAGCCCTTCTGATGATTTAGGGAATTCCTTTGCTTCTGATGAACCTTTGATAACTTGGAGTCTGATTGGTCTTTGAATGGATGGCCTCTGATAGTCCTTCGTAATTCAGCTTCTGAACGTCTTCATCATCTGAATGACTCATGACTAGCAGATAGCTTCTGAACTCTTGTAGGCATCTGAACATCTTTGAGCTTCTGAACTTCTCTGAGCTTCTGAACTCTTGCAGACATTCTGATCCTCTTTGAGCTTCTGAACTTTGTTTAGCTTCTGACCACGTTGTAGCTTCTGAACTCCTTCAGAGTGTAAAGATTCAGACTTCCATAGGTTTCATCAGAGTCTAAATCAAGTGTGCTCTCGATATAACGTTGGATTCTGCTGCACTCTTAATTTAAACATTAGTACCATCAATTGTCCATTTAATACTTTGTTATCATCAAAACCTAAGGGTGTGTATTAACACATATTTTGTTCCAACAATCTCCCCCTTTTTGATGATGACAAACATAAGTATTAAATACAATTGTTGTTGATAAAAATCAGCTATGTTGACATTAGGCTTCTGAGTTTCGCAAGCTCCCCCTAAGTCTGATATCCCATAGGGTTAGGTTTGTAAGCTCCCCCTACTTTGTATCCATAGTTAATTTTAATCAGTTTCAGAATTACTTTATTATATGACTTAAATTATTCATATTTCACTATATAAAGAACAAGGTTTGCAAGCTTCTTCTTTTCATAGTGTGATAATCTTTGAATAAAGTTGCACCCTTACTCAAGAACTAACTATGAATAATAAACTTCAATTAATAAATGTATTCTCCTTGAAATTAAGCTCTTAATGCAGATGCAAGATGAAGCAATATTTAAATTAAATGACAATAGGATCAGAGGCACTAGAAACGTATACACACACACTTGGTTCTGATGGTTATCATTAACAGTTTCAGAGTTCAAAATATTTTCAAACAGTTCAGAGCTTAAAAAATCATTTCAAAGAAAATATTTGAAAACAGTTCAGAGCTCTTTAGTACAATATTTTGAAATCCTCAATGATCAGATTGTCATATCAAAGCATGTACCTCATGCTACTATTTTGACCACTCTCCTACGTTCTTTCTCTGAAGCACTACAAAGCCCTAAAAAGCTAAGTAATTTCGCTTCTTCCAACAATTGATTTACCAATATTCTTTCTCCCCCTTTTGTCATTATCAAAAAGGTAGTATAAGCAATTAATAAAAATTTCAACTTTCAATGTCGTCAAATCAGGAGTGGTTGAACGCATTTAAGACTCGGCCATTGAAATATGCTTATAAAAGGAGAGAGATACCTAGTCATTTTATTCACATAGAATAATCTTAGGTTATTGATAGATCTCTTGAGAGAAAAAATGAAACGCTCAGAGAAGAAGAAAGCAGTTTCAAAGAGAGTCAGTCAAAATAGGAGAAAACATAAGAAGAAACCAATGGAAACAAAACCAGTGTCTGTTACAGAAGAACTCAGTTCAGAGTCTGAAGAAGGATCTTTGGACTCTGACTGTTTTAAGTTCTGAAGACATATATTCCTGAAGAAAATCAAACTGAAGTCCATAGCCTAAGAAGGGCAAACTGACATTCCTGAAGGAAACCAAACTGATGCATGGTTTCTTCAAGAATATCAGTTCCTTCTCCAAGGTCATCCCTTGGAGGCTTCAAGAAAGTAGTCTTTAGGAATTTGATATGTAATCCACAACTCAAGTTCTCAATGAAATAAAACTCATTACTTTGGCTTGTTATGCAATTTGATTTCTTATTTATATTTCGTCTCTTGTTATGTAATTTGATTCTTTAAGAATGTCCACATATTGTACTTATTGAAAATCAAATTTTATAAATAAGAGCTCAAGAGTTTGAAGTATTGATTGTCCAAGATTTGTTTGTTAAAAAAATAAAGTCATTTCCAGAATTAAATCAAACAAAAATGCCAAACAGAATCAAAATAGACATATAACCATTCAGATAATCATGATGAATATATATATATAAAAACAAATTAATACATACAAAAGTTGAACCTAATATTGTGCCTAATCAAATCATTAAACTGCATATAACCACATAAGCTTTCAAAGACATCCTAAGGGTTTATTGGGGTTGGTTACAGAGAGTAGCTAATGTTTTCAAGATTTCTGTTTGGTTTCCATTGACTTTCTCTATCATCCCAATATACTTATCCATCTCGGCTCTGATTTCTTTAATTTCAGCCTCATAAACTGGATTTCTTAGATGCTCTTGATTGCTCCTCAGATTTCCTTGGGCAGGTTCATTCAGATTACTGTTTCTTACAGTAGAGGATTCAGGGTGATTCCTCTCTGTGTCCTTTTGATTCTGAATGACCTCGTCAACCACTTTATTCTTTCCCTTGTCAAGACTGTGCAGCTTCTTTACCAATTCCTCAGTCAAGCTCACCTATTGTGCAACATTTTCAGATGATGATATGTCAGAATGTCTTAGCTCAGGAAGGTCATGTATCTGTCTAATCAAACTATTGCATTCACTCAAGATATCAATGTCAGTTGAGTTAGTTGGATGAGGTTCAGAGTTTGAGGGTGATGATTGTGGTTGTTGTTGTTGTTGATCAAAGGCTTTTAGATGAAAGTCATCTATATGAAGCTCTTCGACCATAGCATCAATTTGGTTTAATGATGGGGAAATTTGGATTTCTTCTGAAACAACAAATTCAGTATGTCTAGAGACGTCAGAGTGAGGTTCAAGTTCCTCAGTACTTTGTTGTTCAGGTTGTGTTTGATTATGTGATTGTGTTTGGTGATCTGAACCTTGATTCTCTGAGGGTTGGAGTTCAGGTGATGTTTGAATAGGTTCTGATGAGGGGTGTGGTTCAGTGTGGGTTATTTTTGGTATGGGAGGGTCTGAATGGACAGGTTCTGAGATGAGTTGTTTTAGTGTGATATGGTCTTCAGGACTTGTCTGGGTGGTGTTTGGATGAGAGTTTTGCTTTGATAATTCGCCGCCTAAATGTTCCTCAAGGAAATGTAGAGGTGAATTTCTAGGTTGGGTTGATGATGGTGTTGGTTGAGTCTCTTGAGTGTTTACAATAACAGATGTAGACAACGATACATTACCTGAGTTGTCCTTGATTGAGCCTTCAGCAATTTTCTTCCTTGGCTCCTTGGTGAGTTTCTTAAATCTGACACACAATGGTTCATCATCATCTTCACTTACTTCATCATTCACTGCTATCACAGTTGAACTCCCAGCTTTGGACTTGATTTTCCCTTTGCTCTCTACCCTTGCAGCTTCATTCTTCTCTATCTTTATCTTCACCAGCCTCTTCTTCTTCAATTCTTCCTCTTCAATCTCAAGCCCTTCACCTTGACTTTCTAGCAGTTGTATATATTGATTGACAATACCATTTGAGACAGGAGGTAAGTCAATCTTAAATCTCTTTACCATTGAATCTTGTGAGTGAGGTAGAGGTTCAAATGGATCAGAGGGTTGTATTTCTTTTCCTGCTAGCAAGTTCATGTTGGAGAGGGTGTGAGCAGAGATTGTAGAGGCTCTGATTTCCCTAATCAGATTGTCATGTCCAGTAGCCTTGATTACATCTATCACTCCACATTGATAGAAGATTTCACTAAGGATTCTTGGATAGATGACATGAATATTTGGCTTGGATTGTTTCTGAGTAGCACTCACAGCCTTGCAGAGGTGATTGAAGATGTATTTTGCCCAATTCAAGTTAAATTTTTTTGTGAGAAAATAGACAAAGTGTCTATGTTCCCACGAAAGTTGATCAGAGCTTCCACTTGGAAATATTGATCCTAGAACTATTCTGGCTAATACTCTCTGAATAGGCTTTAGATCACCCACCTTATTGCTTTCACAGCTCTTCCCTTTAGCATAGCACAACTTGGTCATGTTCACTAGAAATTCTGAATTCTTTGCTTCACTCTGACTATAGGTATGATAGGTGCTTTCATTGGGGATAGATAACACCTTAGCCAGATTTGAAGCAGTGAGAATTACTTCAAATCCACAAACCACATAATGTACAAAAAGTGAATAATTTATTTTGAGGGACTAAACTTAAAAGCTCGTGATTTTGTAAGCGATAAAAATACATTTAACCTTTTTTAAACAAATATACTAATTATTACTTTTCTAAAAAATATACTAATTATATTAACTATCAAAGTAAACACGTTAAAATTATTTTCATATTTTGATATAATAATTAAGTTATTTGTGTCATCGTTATTTTTTGATATAGCTATATATGCTGCATTTTTTCCTTTTTTAAGTTTTCCCAATTCGAATTCTATAATCTAAAATAAGTAAAATGTGCTCTAAATTCTATAATCTAAATGCAAAATAGTAATATTTAGAAATTTGGGGAGCGTGAGAGGGTGTGGGAGGTGGAGGAAAATTTCACAAGCGGGATTTATGACCCCAATTCTCTTAAGTGTAGACTATATAATATAGACCAAATCCACTACATGATGATATTGGACTAATTAAAAGTGATAATTGTACTGTAATAAATTTTACTAAATTACATTGCATAACAAACTTGAAGTTTTAGGTACTATTAGAGTTGAGATTGGTCTTGAAATTAATTGAAATAGTTAGATCTAAAAAAAAAAACTTTGGATATTTTTATTTCAGGAAACTGGCGATTTATGCCTCACCCAGGTTGCGAAGTTTTAGGTATAAAAATGGAAAAAGGTAGGGGGGACGAGAGAAAAGAATATATATATATAGGGGCGGATCTACACTTAGCTGAGGGTGTGCAGCTGCACCCTCTGACTTTTTAAAACTATGCTGTGATTCTATGGAAAATTGCACCCTGCACCCCCTGAATATTTAGTGTTGCACCCGCCGAGTTCTTACTGCATGCACCTACATTTAAATGACCACGTGTTTCTTTAGTCTTAAAAGCCATATTCTTAGTAAACCGTTCTGTACTTGACTATGTATGCTTAGTGACATTTTGTTTAATTTAAATTCATGTACACTTTGTGTGGTTTTTTTATATATATTATATCCAATCCTAATTATATGATGATTATTTTATATGCGTCAGGATCAAATGACATCAACTTGTTTGACACCAAAAGTTACACCTCTTAATAATGTTTTAACCGATATAAATTTTATAAAATCAACCGTTGGATTGAAAGTTTATATCATATAGATCATCTATGTTAAGTTTTACAAAAATCTAAAATCATTTGATATGTTATTGAGATACATCAAAATTAACGTCGTTTAAAAAAATATGCAAACCGTTAATTTTGATTGATCTCAATAACATATCAAACGATTTTAGATTTTTGTAAAACTTAACATAGATGATCTATATGATATAAACTTCCAATCCAACGGTTGATTTTATAAAATTTATATTTGTTAAAACGTTATTGAGAGGTGTAACATTTGGTGTTAAACAAGTTGGTGTCATTTGATCTTGACCCATTTTATATATTTAGTGTGCTTTTTTATATAAAATAGCAGGGCCGGCTCAACAAAATTAGAGGTCTAAAGCAGATTCTGTTATGAAGTCTTGTAAAATAGAATAATATGTAAAGTTGTATGTAAAATGTAAAATAAATTGGAAACTTAAATTTTTTGCTAAAGTTAAGGACTAAACTTGAGTATAAAAGGATTCGGGTCTTCAAATTTAACAACTCAACTAAAAATTACTAAAAATTTAATTGTCATATTATGTGTTTATAACTAAATTTAACAATTTTGATGCCATTTTTTCTTCAAAATTTTGAGGCCTAAAGTCTTTGTTTGGATTGCTTGACCCTCAGGTCAGTCTTATGTTGTAGCGTAAAAGTTTGCACCCCCTGAACCAGGGTCTGGATCCGCCACTGTATATATATATATATATATATATATATATATATATATATATATATATATATATATATATATATATATATATATATTTTGGGATAGTTTTGTTCAAAACAATAAAATACGAGGTACATTCCCAATTGGAGGGGATATCTTTAACAATTCCCAAATATCTTCTCTATCTAGTAGTAGTCATCTCAAATGGTAACAATGTCTAAACAATCTGCATTATTTGACAATAGGAATCCGATCCCAATTTGGCACAAAATGACCTTGTATATGAATATATGATGAATTATAAGTTAATATTATCATAAAGTTCAAGCATGTAAGGTGGTCCATGGTGCAAGAGATAAATGTGCTTTTATATTTTTACACATGCATGTTTACACTTTGTGGCCTACCAAAACATGTTAAGCAAAACATTACATTTTTGAAAGGTGGCATAGAATTGCTTTGTTTATTGGTAAAGGCATCACTAAAGTTGGTCATGGAAATAACTTATTGAGAATAATAAATGAACAATGTACATTACTAATAATTCTTTCAATATGTGATTGAAAGAGCTTTGCTTAGCTGGAGTCTTTGAGCTGAGTTGTCACCAAACTTGAGTATCCTCTCCCTCTCTCCTTATGATTATTCCCTTTCACAAAAATAATACTATTATTTACATCAAATATTAAGTGTCATGTTTAAAAAAATTGTTTATCTCATTATTTACTATAACTACTATATAATGAAACTCATTTTTAAGGTATATAAGGAAACAAAAGAATGTGAGGCTTAAATTGTGTTTACCATATTAACTTTTTTTATTATTAAATTTAACAAAAACATTAGTGGCCAAGTACTCTACGTCTCTTTATATTTGTATTTTATTTATCTTCTATAATGCAAGATGTTATTTCTATCCAAAAAAAAAGTTAAACTATAAAGAACTTGTAAACAAAGTAAATTAGAGAGGGTACAGAGGGGAAAAAAAGAACACGGTATTTTTATGTTGGTTTACTATTCAACTGGTAAGCTAGTTAAGTTCATCCTATCTAGAGTGGTTTTTCCTTCTAAGCTTAGAAGGACCTCAATTATAATCCACGATTACAATTTCTAAGATATATCAATATCCTACATTTCCATTGCTTTTCGAACTTGGAAGACTTTCACCTAGTGAACCTCACTAGGATTTCCTGCCTCACCAAAGAGGACATCTTTGTTTGGTTACAAGTTGTTGTCACTACTAGATGGGTTACATAAATTGCTAGTTTGTATCAATGTGATACAAAACTTCTTGGATTCTAACTTTCAAAGAGAGAATACACAATAAATAATTTATATCAATTTAAGTTGTATTGATGATAACTTAATTAATTTACAATATAATCTTCTAAATAACACAAAATTAGAGGATATACATAAAGGAATTAAGAAGATTGTCTTTTTCATATCTAGAGGTTGACATTTGCAGTTTTACGATTTGAGTGGTCGCAATATGATTGTTGCTTGGAAACACTCTTAAATTTGAATATTCATTGACATATAGTGTACTCCATAGATTAATCTTCTGCTACAACCTACAAGTTTCTGTTGAAGTCTTGAATTGTCACTATGAAGGACATAACATTTAGGGCATGTTTGAAACAGTTTCTAAATATTCTTTTTTAGTTTTCAAAAATTTAAAAAAAAAAAAAAAAATTTGTTTGAAAATTCTGTTTTTAAAAACTATTTCCAATTTTATTGCTTTAAAAACTAAAAAACAGAAATATGTTATAGGTGTTTTGATTTTTAAAAACAGTTTTATAAAGGGAGATGCTATATATCACGAACAAAGTATTCACGAACAACATCACGAATCATAATAATATACAATTTTTAAAGATTAAGATACTAATATACTTAAAATCAATCACCGCCTGAGGTTCACGTAAGCTCCTACCACAATATCCACTTCCATTTTGTCTCTTGTGCAGCATATGTAGTTGCCCACCCAAAACATACTCTGCTACCAAGCAAATAAGATCCTATCATATAATATCCACTTTTATTGTTTTTTTTAATGGTAAATCATTTGTACCGTTGCCCATACCTTTTTTCCATTAGAATAGAGAGTGGTTGGAGCAAGTTATTGTGTTTAATCATTAGAAAATGGCATTCGTGAAATTTTCGTGAGAATATTTTTCGTGAGATTCAGCATTTCCGTTTTATAAAACACATTTTCAAAACTAAAAATCAAAAGTCTTTCAAACAGGCCCTTAATCTTCTATTACAACTTACAAGTTTCTATTCTAATAAGTTTATAAGATATGTGAAATAAAAATAATTAATTAATAAAATGATACAAAATACTTCAAAAACACTAGGAAGGTTGGGTTGATCCTTCAACATCAATATCAGTATCAATTTGACCTTATTTTCTTCTTTATAAAGTAATGCCGGTCCATAATTATCTTGTATAGAGAAAGAGAAAGAAAAGGATACGTAAACTTTTAAGATAATTTTTCTTTTCTTTTTATGAATCATATTTGAGGTAATTTTTTTTCCGGTTAGACATATAGCAGTGCTATAACTCTTAGGGAAATTTGTCATCTATTTGAATTTCTCAATATTCGAGATATTGGTCTCTGCGGTTGCGCACAAAGGATATTCAATCTACGCAACAAAAAAAACGTATGGATAAATTCTCAATTTGTGATTAAAAAAATAAAATAATGATGTAAATAGAATTATGAAAAGAAAAAGAAAAGTGGCCCTTGCGTGAACGTGACTAATATGAAATGCTAGCTATGCATATAAATCACTTTTTTGAAGGCTGTCTCTTACATTTCGCAATTTAATAACTATGATTTATAATAAGTAAATTATTGGTTAGCTACACTTATTCATTGATTAAAAGATTTATTAAAAGACTTTAACTTTTTTATACATACATAGCAATCGTTACATTTAAAAGTTACATTTATTATTTACATTTCTATGAATCTCTTTGCTTGGAATTTGGATATCGATCTTTTGCTTGTAGATGTGTGTGTATGATCTGTCTTAAAGAAGCAACAATAATAATTAATATTTATATAGTTACATTATTATCAAATTAATGTAGTATACTTTATACATATTTTGGTTCATATTTCATTTCATGACCCCTAAAAAAAACGAAAAAAACGGAAAAAGTTGGTTAGGTGGAAGTTGAATGATAATCAGACACTTTTGCTTGTTTTTTGTGATCTCTCTCTCTCTCTCTCTCTAAGGCAGGTTTTGGAAGCAAAAGAAAAGATGGCGTATAGAAGAAGACAAGGGATATCAAGAGCTTCAACATTCAAGGAAGAATTTCATTCATCATTGGATGATCCTAAAGATTCTGATCTTCAAAATGGTTCTGTCTCTTCTTCTAATTCTTCGCTCTCCGTTCAAGCCATTAAAGCCTCTGCTGCTCGTCATCAACCCGCTCTTTCCTTCGCTTTGGACCCTGATCATCCTGACTATCGAAGATCTACGGTATTCGCTCCTCAATTTTGTTTTTTTATAAGTAACCAAATTTTAAATATTTTTCATTATTTACCTTATCATGAAAAATCTTCATTAACTTCATACATACATACATACATGAATTGATATATTTTTTATCAGGTGTTAAACTTAGCATGTTATATTATGTTGATGATCATGTATACAAAATTTCAGATAATATAGACATGTGTTTACATAATCATTATTTAACCTGAATAGACAGACCGATAGATAGATAGATAGACAGATAGATAGATAGATCGATGATTGAATGTAATGTCGTGAATGGATATATTGATGCAGAGCTTTGATGCTTATGGAAATGACAACAATAAGACTGGTTTCTGGGGTGTTTTGGCTCATAAAGCAAAATCAATGTTGGATGAAAACAATTCAGGTCTACAACAACATGAAACCAAGCCACAAACACTCAAATCATACACATTTAATACTTTTACTACCCCCATTTCAACTCAGGTGATTACTAACTCTTGTTAACATATTATGTTCTATGCAATGCAGGCATATGATATAATATTATACTGCATAAATATATGTCATTCACTCATTTGTGTGTGTTTTTGCTTTTGTATGGTTAATGAAGCTTCCTGAATCTAATAAAAGAATGGACAATCCTTCAATTCGGAAGGGCTTGGATGCAATCTCTTCTTCCCTCAATCAACTAGGTGACACTTTTGAGAAGGCTTATGAGGTAACTCTCTCTCTCTATATATATATATATCCTTTATACTTCCCTAGTTCCCTTTAGTAATTATGAAGCACCGATAATGCTGCATTTTGGCATGTTCATATATCAATAACACTTGTACGATACATGTTTGACACCTCAGACAAGTGTCCCGAAGCCTTGACATGCCAATCACTTATGGTTCAATGTATATACGTTACATAATTAAATGTTACTTCTTTGATTTCATCAGGAAGGAAAAACAATTGTGGAGAATAAGACAGCAGACCTGAGATCTCAAATCAGGAGAAAAGGAAATGGCCCTGAGGACATATACCAAGCTTCAGATCAGACACAGAGTCCTTCTCGCCATGAAACACAACTCAAGGCATCTCGCGACGTAAGGTGCCAACTGTGTTATCATGTGTAAACGGTTGCGGCCTCACTAGTGAAGGCACATACGATAAAACATATTATAATTTTGGAATTGTTAATATATTTTGAGTTAGTTAAATCTGTTTTTAGTTTCATTTCTTGTAAGACTTCACTCACTGCAAAAACTTATAGCTTGTCTAACAGACATCAAATCATATTTCATCATCTTACCATAGTATAAATAAGTTTTAAGAAACAATAACATGATGCGACAGGATATTGAAATATGATGAGATGACTGTGTAAAATTTACGTACGGTATCAGTGTATAACTTCTTGATTTGGATACAGGACCCTTAGTTTAAACTTTTCCTTCTGATTGTAATTGCGAATAGAAAATTGAGTTTATGATGGTTGTTTATTTGAGTTAATTTTTTGGGTTTCTCATGTGATTAAAAAGCAACATTTCCTTTTGCTTTGGTTGCAGGTGGCAATGGCAACAGCTGCAAAAGCAAAATTACTTCTTCGCGAGCTAAAAACCGTTAAAGCGGATTTAGCATTTGCTAAAGCACGAAGTTCTCAACTTGAAGAAGAAAATAAATTACTCAGGGAACGAGAAGGCAGCGATAAGGGACTTAATCATAATGACGATGATCTGGTATTAATTAGTTTTCTGTTTACCTATGTAAAATTTGAAACTTGAAAGTGTCATTTTTTTTTTTTTTTGAAACAGATTGAAAGTGTCATGTTATTATGTATGTATGTAGTATTGTGATTTGATTTTTTTATGCACATACAAGTAACATCATGTATATGCATAAAACATCATTATTACTACTGATGCTGTTATTTGAAATTTATCCTTTAGACTAAATTTGTGCTCTCCTCAGATTCGAAATCAACTGGAGACGCTTCTAGCTGAGAAGTCTCGTTTAGCTAATGAGAATGAGACATATTCAAGGGAAAACCGTTTCCTGAGGGAAATTGTGGAATACCATCAGCTGACAATGCAGGATGTTGTGTATCTTGATGAGGGAATGGAAGAAGTCACTATGGATGACAATGGAATCACTAGGGTGCTATCTATCTCACCACACGCATTATCACCGAAATCGCCTGACGAGGTTGTTCTAGAGTCAAACAAAGTAATGTTTCCTGTACCAGAAGAAGATGATAAGAGTACATCAGATGAAAATGAGACTCCTCCCAATGTCTCCCCTTCTCAGCATGCAAAATGATCACAGTTTTTTGTTCATAGGGTAGCCTTAGATCAGGTTCTCTTGTTTGAGGGATATATACATGATTTTTAACATATGTTCATTTATTTGTTCTACCTGATTGCAGTGTGAGGACTGAGAATGTATTTGATTGAAACACATTTGTTTTGTGTGTAACTTTCCTGTCACTGTGAGGTTGGTTTGGAAAATTCTTTAACTTTTTCAATGTATTGGCTAATCAAATTTTGTTGTATGGCTTAGTATAAATATTATAGCTTCCTATAACTTTAAAATGTATATTAAATTATAGGAAAATTAAATTTATCACACCCTTCAAATATGGGCTCGATGTCTCCCATCTGTCTTTGGAAAATTAAAAATGGCAACAGGGTCAGACAATATGCTTGTGTAAAATGCTCCATGAAAGGAATGAAACAATGCATTGGTAGTTATAAATTACCTCAAAACTTTAGAATTATACATTGATCGGAACACCACAGACCTTCTTTGTCATCTGCTTAAGGATGTGACAGAGTGAAGCAAATTATTACTTCGGAATGCATTTATGTAAATTCCAAATCAAGTCATTAATTCATCAGAAAGAAAGAAAAAAAGACAAACAAGCAATAAATAACAGACTCAGTTACAGTTGTTTCAAGTTTCAACTATACTTTTATGCATACTTCACAGTAGCTATTTTCATGTCCTTCATACTTTATAACAGCTGTCATTTCTTTATTGCCTGTATATGTTCTTGAGGAAACTAAACCCCTCTCAAGTCTCAACTCATTTAAGTGAATTAATTCAGACATAAAGTTGTTAATACCAAATTACTACTAACATATAAATTTGAATGGCCATTGGTCATGGTTAAGTTGATTGTGATTTTATGAGAAATCTAAGGATCAAGAGTATCTAGATAGTAGATACTTCAAACCTTTCATTATATTATATCTCTTTTTACTCTAAATCTAGTGAAAACAAGAGTAGAGATACTAAAGACACAATCCTAAGTCAAATATTAAAGACGCGATACTACATTTGTCCCGTAAGAGTCACTATGTTGATAGGAACTAGGGACATCATTGGATGGACCGGAGTTCGAACCTTTCTCCACACTTAAGTGTCTAACCACTAGGCTACTGAAAAAAGAAGAAAGAAGAAACACAATACCACATTTAACTTTTGAGAAACTCCAATATGACAGAAGAGATTTCCACAAAAAAAAAAAAAACAATAACAAAGGTATCACAGAATTATTAAATTTACTGAAAGGCGAGGTTGTTGAACATAACCTGCCAGTGGAGCAAACACTTCTTGTGTCAAACCACATTTAGAGCAATTCAAAAAAAAAAAATTGCTATTTGATTCACAATATATATTTTATATGACAGACTGTAGTTTGGAGAAAGAAATCTTCATTCCTTGCAGATGAAGAGTCACATTTAATTATACATTCAATAGACTTCCTAGTTTACAGGTTCATATATAATACAATTAACCTCTTACAAGTACATTGTATGAATAATATGTGACCAGTTAAATTCTATTTAGCTGCATTCATCTTCTCAGAGTGTCTCCAAAATGACTCCAGTGAATTTTACAAGTGTTGATTGTATATAGATCAGGATTGCTGCTTTGAAAAGTAAAGCTTCAAAGCAGAAAAAACTTCCTGGCTTGTACTATATATGATTTCAGAATAGCTGGAAAAACAAACTAGTAGAGCCATCACCAAATGACCTGAGTTCTGCAGGTTTTACCAAAGCCCTGCACAATGGGCAGGTTCTTTCCCTCTCAAACCTAGCAATTAAGATAATCAGGAGCCCAAATATACATATAAAAAAAATATATAGTAATAAACAGGAAGCAACACATAATCTGCTAACCCCAATACTAAACATTAAGAAGGCAAACCATAACTACATTTGAAAACCAGAAAATTAAAAACAAGATTGGTGCATAAAGTAACAAGTAACAACAAAGCAAGTCTCACCACTCTGACACACAGTCTTCACAGAAAATGTGTTTACAGCGAAGTAAGATTGGGGCATGCATCTTCTCTTGACAAATCGCACAAAGATCACCGGCTGCAATGACCTGCAATCAGATAAAGTATTTGAATGAACAACTTGCTGCTACCATGCGTGCATATAGCAGGTTAAAATCAGTCATCATACACCGATAAGTGCCTAAACATTAAATCTCATAATCAACTGGACCGTGAAACTTTCAAAGCAATCAATACTTCCTACTCCTAGTGTTAATTTCTACTTTTGTTCTCATTCCTCTGCTTAATGGATAATTATGATGATACTCAATTCTGAGTCAATACAGCAAAAATAGCAGCTTAATAATAGTAGGCCAAACCAATGAACATTGAACACACTGGTTAAAAAAAATCTTCCCCAACCAAAGCTACAACTAAGGCTTCATATTGATTGTGTTATAGGTTTATAATGTTCAATAAGTCTTCCTTAAAACCAGACATCCAAATTCAAAAGACACCCCACCACAATGCAGACACAGAGCAAATAATAATGATAATTCATGATATGGTGATGGCATTATTTCTGAACAAAATAAAACACCGCCCATAAAAGTAACCTAAAACTACAGTTGGAAAAAATATTAGATGTTCTGTCAAGCATACAGTATGCATCAATGGTGGACTGGTGGACATTTGTTGCTGGTTCAGAAAGACAATTCTTGCTTCACATTTCAGTCATAGTTATCAATTAACCCAAAAAATGAGGAGTTAATTGAACTCCATCTCTATAACAGTATAGATGACCACACGAACAAAATTGGGGAAAAAGCACTAAAACAACAGGTCAGTAAACTGGCAAATATCAACAAATTTTCATTTAACAAGACCAGTAATTTGCATAGATAATGGATGAACATTGAAATTTTAACAATTGATTTGCCAACACCAAAATCAATGACCATGTGAAGGCCTCCATTATACCTGCTCTGATGTTGCATAAGCCCCATAGTGCACTTCTTTACGTGACAATGCTTTCAATGAAGCAAAGAAAGATTGCACCTGAAAACCACCACAACACAGTTAAGAGAAGAACCACCAGATACCAACCCATGCTATGCACATACAATACTTTTATTATGTATATAAAAAAAGTAATGGGCACTTCATTACAATCCATCTAGATGACTTTATCACAGTTTTAATCAATAGGACTTCCCCCCACAAATGATTAAACGATGAGTAAATTAACAGACAACGAAACAGAAAAGATCTCCCAAACTTCTCTCACTTATTTGGGAAAAGCTCTTTTATTTCCTGGAACCTATAATGTAAATGGGAGTTAAAAAATTAAGGTCCCAAGCTTCTAGAGAGATACTCAAATTGCATTGCCCTTATCTTATTTACGATTGTTGCATTCCCATTGCCAAAAAGATGAATATAAGCTGCATTATTTATACATATACATGTGAATGAGAACCTCATTAACAGCTTTTTTCTCCCCGACTCTCAGCATCTAGGGCAACACATTTTAAACCCCTACTATCAACTTTTGGCGAGTCCCGAAGCTGATTATGCAACGGAATTAAAACTTGAATTCTTCTAAAACCTCAAAGTAGGCGAGTGAGAGACGCTGGAAGGATACTCTTCGCATGCTACATACATAAAACATAAATTTTGGAAGAATAAGTAATAACTGACCTTTTCAACAACTGATGTAAGCTTAAATGTTAGATACAATCCTGTCATCAGTGATGAAAAGAGGCTTCCATATTCTTTGTTCAAGAAGAAACGATACCAAACTGGTGCTGGCAACAAGGCTCGGTATAGCAGGAGGAGGTATTCAACTAAAGTCAGCATTTGCCCCTGATGAAAGAATGACAGTAAATCAGAATGTAATGCGGAAGAGAATCACAGATCCTGAACCCAAAACTGTCGGAAATCTTAAAAGAAATAGTAGAGATCAACATAAAAAGAAGAAGAAAATGCCATCTTCAAATATTCTTCTATTCCCAAAACATCAAACACTTGGATTAAATTTCCCAAGTGTACCATAATTTATTACCTCACCTGCTTACGATAATTGCGGCCTCTGCTATTCTTATAATACATTAACAATATACACTTCAATACCATTGCAGCCTGGCGTGCCAAAGTATCTGAAATTTTAAAATACAATTTGTAAATCAATGAAATTAATCCTCCACCCATTGAATTTCAAACAAAGGATAAATAATTCCATAATCAGTTGCCTCTAAGAGTTTCCAACACAGTAGTAGTTCCATGCTAAACAAGTCAAAATGGATCACTGGAAATGGCTGGAATGAATTGTTTAATTTATACAAACACATGCAATTATAACAAAGCAAAAACAATGCTACAAGAAAATGATGGACAAAGACTATATAAATTATCCATTTTGTGAAACATCTGTGACCACTACTAGAAAAAATAAATAAATATTCATTCAGAAAAAAGAATCAATTGAGCACTCATGAAGAAAAAATTTAGCAGCAACACAACAGAAGTACAAACGTCTGCATTTATCAATGAAAGATTATTATAAAGGAAAACTTAGACTAAGATACATTTGCACTTATTTTCTTGAATGCACTTTTTTTCTTGAATGCACTTATTTTCTTGAATGCACTCAAGTCTCAACAGCAAGTTAATTGCAAGGAAAAACTAAATAACATGAGATTCCCAGAAGTAGAACAAAAAACAAGCATACAAGTAAATTCAGTGAGAAACATAGCCAGTAATTAGGAAAGAGAAACACACCATTCACCATGATGATGAAAATAGCATGCCAGAAAGGTGGTATCTCCTTGGGAGGAAGCATGACTAACGGATACATTAGGTCATCATTTTGATACCACCAATAAACACCAACCACATGAAGTGCAAAAGCAACAGAAATTCCAATCAAAACAGGCATTTTCCTCTCTCCCTGCAACCACCAAAATATTAAAAAAAAAATGCTTATCAAACAACACATTTTTTCCACGTCTCATGCACAAAGAACACAGAAGCACAAACTATCATACCTTCAAGGCCGTTTGTTTCCGCAGAATGTCATTTGACTTGAAAAGGACAGCAGCAATCCAAATGGTAACAAAAAACCCTGCATTAATAAAAAAATCATCAAACTTAAAGAACCAACAAACAAAAAAACACCTCTTTAAAGAGGCTCTTTCACAACAAATCAAAAAGGATAAAAATCCAATCTTTTAAAACAATAAAAAAAAAAAAATTGTATAGTTTGATTTTCATTGATGGTGATAATTAATAAATGGAATTTGGGAATTGAGAATGAACCTTGCAAATGCTGGCGAATGAAGACAACCAAAAGAAGCAAAGAAAAGGGCAAAACTTGCTCAATCCATCTAGCAGCATGCTGAATATCATATCTTTGATAAGAAGAATCTCTCCCATTGGCACCACTACCATCGCCACCACCACCACCACCCGATTCTGCATCAACATCCCCACTCCCAGTCCGCTCAACATCCTCGTGTGAAGGGGAAGACGTCATCCCAGCAGCCGTAGTCCCATCATTCACCACCAACGGTATAACCTCTTCTTCCCTGTGATTATCTTGCTCAGTAGAACCGATGATCCTAATCGAAACCTCCCCATCATTAGGAACAGAATCAGGGTTAGGTTGATGCTGATTAGACCTGGAAGGAAGAATACCAGAGTATTCAAGAAGCGCCGATAAAGGTGCCTGAATTATACTGGCTGCCGACGGGAATCCATATCTTCTCGAATTTGACGATGAAGAAGATGCCGATGATGCTCCGTTCCCTTCCATTAGCGTCAAATCCCTAACCCTAGCTCTAAATCATAAAAAATTGGAAAAAACGCGTTGACGTTGACGATGATGATAACGATGCTTATAATGATGGAATGAAAGAGGAAAGTGAAAGTGATTAACCTGTGAAGAGGATGATTCTTCGTGAAGGAATAGAATCAGCAAAAACGCGGCATTTGAGAGAGGGTGAAAAGGGGGCTAGGGTTTTGGGTTTGAAGGGTGAAAAATTATTAATAATAAAATTGAAATTGGGGGTAATTGATGATTGGGGTAAAAATGGAGAATAGGGTTTGTGTTATTATTCTGACAGGGTCGTCGCTCGCTCGCTCTCTGGTGTGAGGTGCGGGGCAATGGCTCCAGAGAGAGAGGGAGAGAGAGATGAGAGAGAAAGAGAGCTAGCTACGTGACAAAGAGAAAGCGTGAGAGAGATGAAAGAAAAGAGAAGCAACCATTTCGGATACTATACTTGCTTTGCTTTCTCATCCCCCCGATTCATATTTTCCCTATTTTCATTTTTTCCATATCATATCATGGTGACTATCATCCACCTCATGTTTAAAATTATGGGAATTTTTTTTGTTACAACCAATTTTTTGGGCGTATAAATTAGGAATCGAATCTCTGACTACATGTTTAAGCGGTCTGGACTCGAAAATTTTAACTATAATTGATAATATTTTTTAGAAATAAACATTCATACCATCAAAAAAAAAATCATTATTATCTTTTGTTATTTATGGTTAAAACTTAACATGAGTTTATATAATTATTTTTTGTTATTATAATCGCTCAATCAGAAATGAGAATAAATATTAAGTTTGGTACGTATATGATATAATAGTGATAAAATAACATATAAGTAGAATAATGGTTGCTTAGGTGCGGGTACGATACTGGTATCTGATACGGATACCGGTACGGGGTACGACATTTTTTTAAAAACTAATACATGTGTGTGGGCATAAATTAAGATACGAATATGTATCCGGTACCGTTGCATACATGATATGAAACATGTTTGATGTGCATGTTGTGAGAGGAATCAGTATAAAATTGTTTTGTGTCTCTCTCTATCTTATCTTTGTGTTGTTTAATCCGCCGCAAACACTTTGTCAAATTGGTCAATTCTACTCTTGTGTTCAGAATCTAACCTGAGCTTAAACAATAAGATTAGAATAAGTTTAAAAAAGAATACACAAGTCAACTGCCCCCCGTCCTCCTTATGTTTTTCTCACCAACACAGTCACCCATAAAATGTGGGTACTCTTGGAGATTGGTGAAATCGATCTTCCTCTCAAGTAGAAATTTCTTCGCCTAATTCTCATAAAAGTGTGCTCCTCTTTTTCTGGGGTTTCGAAACGAGGAGCTGGTGGTGCTTGGCTGAAAGAAGTGACAACAGTGGTCTTTGATATCTTCTTTGATGTTTTGGGTATGGAAGAATAGGAAAATATGAAAAAGTTTGGATTTTTGGGAGTTTATAGTTATGGAGAATGGATAGAAAATAGATGAAGATTAAGGTTTGTAATTGTAGAAATAATGTGAGAATAATTTTTGGAGGCTAGGGAAATCTCGGCAGAATAACGGTATGATTTTTGGATGTGAAAAAGTGGTAACTCGTACACTTATTTATAGCCATCAGACTCACATCATGGCATGATGACATTCATCGTGGCTCTTGCAACAGTTGGTTTTTTAAAAAATGTTCTCTCATCGTGGCACGATGGGGTACCTATTTTTCAAATTTAAAGTCTTGTTGTGGCACGATGCAGTTCATCGTTGCATGATGCAGGTCTGGAACATCTTTTAAAAATTAATTTTGAACTTTTGAAAAATTGCATTCCTTGATGGGTTGTCTATCATTAAGCGCATGTTTAACATAGTTTCCCTGATGAAGAAGAAAAGAATTCGACTTTACCAATGACATATGAGGCATACTCATCTGAGTCTTCGGGTCCAGAAGTTACCGGTCTTATGCAAACCATGTACCCAATTACGGAGGATACTTAACACTTGTTGTTGCCTTGTTCTTGTTCTTGTCTTCACCATTGTTAACCTTATTTGGAACTCAAATCCATTTACTTAACCTTCTTTGTCCCATTTATTTATCCATTTTTTCTTGGTCTTTTTCTTCTTGGGACATTTTGGTGGTGGTGTATATGAAATTCTCTTATTCCTGGATCAATGGTCGGTGGTGATATCTCAACTCTAAACTTATACTGTTTGGTCAACTCCTTCCATTATGGGATTGTAGGCGATGACACTACCTTCAGTTTACCCTTTGACTTATTTTTAGACTCATTCGTCACCTCATCAACTTTATAGCACGGAGAACTTCTTTTCTAATGTGTCGTACTTTTGAAGACTTTGAATGTTCTTTGCTCGTCATCTATTCTTGGGATGAGTCCACCTTCTTCAACATCTAACAGAGCACGACTTGTTGTGAATTCGACGATAAACTCACACCAATAAAAGAACTTGATGTGTGGCGCAAGTGAATCAAGCAACCAAAATCAAAGAATATATAGAGACGATGAAAATAATCCGTAAACAAGTAGACAAATCAAAAGCAAGAGAGAAAGACACAATCTTTGTTTACCCAGTTCGGAATTACCTACTCTGGGGGAGAGAGCAGCCCCTCCGTTCTACTAGAATCAATGAGTATCACTTTACAAGAAATTCCAACAATTGGGTAAAAGGAATTAGCAACCCTAATTCTACCCAAATCCCGAATCTCTTCCCGTGACCAAGAGACTCACTTGACCTAGTCTACCCAAGGAGAAACAACAACCTCTCTCTCTCTCTCTCTCTCTCTCTCTCTCTCTCAATTTTTCTATGAATAAAGCAATCCATATTTATAGAAAAATATATGTCAAAAACTAGTAACAAATCTATTTTAAAATAAAACAAATCCAAGTCAGAGTGTCCTTCAAGAAAAGAGATTTTTTCCACAAAAAATCTCCAAATATATTTTTCCAAAAAATCTTCAAGGATTTTCTAACTTTCTTGTTACCGAGATTTTAAGGCACTTTCAACACGACTTGTTACTAGAAACGTTCTTCTAGCCCAATTGGTAGTGAGAATTAGGGCCGGAAATGAGTCGAGTCGAGTCGAACTCGCTTAAGCTCGGCTCGACTCATTTATTTAACGAGCTTAATTTTCAACTCAAGTTCGACTCATTTGGTTCATGAACCAAGTTCAACGAGTTAATTATCGAATCGAATCGAGTCTCGAACTATTTTCGAGTTGGTTCAGTTGATTGCCAGCCGTATTCGGGAGTATTATTACACTTAGCAAAATGTGAAACAATAACAAACCCACCATAAACATTTTGTTGTGCTTCCAAGACATGTAGTACACCACCTATTTATAACAAAGTTTTCTCTCAATGCTATATAAGTTAACCAATGTGAGACTTGGTGTTAGTGCATAAATTGTGAAGTATCAAAGAAACAAGTATCACTTATGCTTCCAAAGAGAAATAATGCTAGTGTCTTTTATTTTGTAAAATTTATTTTTGAAGATATATATATTATTCTTGAAGTGTTATTTAAAAATATATCCCGAAGTGTTATATATACAGTCGAGTCAGCTCATGAACCAAACGAGCCGAACTATATATAGCTCAAGTTCAGCTCATTTAATTAACGAACTTAATATTGAGCTCAAGTTCGGCTCATTTGGTTCATGAACCAAGTTCAACGAATTAATTGTCGAATCGAGTCTCGAACTTTGTTCGAGTTGGTTCGGTTCATTTCCACCCCTAGTGAGAATGGATTGAATATGTACTTGAACCAAGTATGTGGTTCGATTCCCATGGAAGGCAAAAACTCCACTAGAAAGGGGGTGGAGAAGATCTTGAGGTGGCAATGTCGGGATCGCCTAAGTTGAGGCCCATACTGTTACGACACGTTCGCAAGTGCACGAGTATGTGGTCGTAATAAAAAGAGTATTGAATTCACAAGGACTCACATTATCGCAAGTAAAAATTCCTAAATAATATTAAATTAAAAATAGATAATGATTGATTTGGAGAGTTGATTATTGATTTAGAGAGGAAACCGTGGAGGTGAAAATAATAAAGATAACAATAATAATAAAAACACCTTAGAGCAATAATTTGTCGCCAATGTATCAGTTACGCTACATCCCTTCCTCACTCTAATGATGTCAAATATATCTAAGAATGTGGTACTAGTTTGTATCTACGTACTCTCTCGAGTTAATTAGTTGAACGTTGTGCATAGTGTCTCCATCTCTTACCCCCAATCCTTCGGTTGTAGGGATAATGAACCTTATTAAGCTATATGTATAGACATAATCCTTTCGCCCAAATATCCCAAGAAAGCGTATGTCATTTTCATGCTTTCAGCTACTCTAGCTTGTCT